>JAECZD010000001.1:20302736-20588274 GCA_024349325.1 Pogonomyrmex californicus
CGCGAAGTGTGAACGCAGGAGCCATTCAGAAGTGTGAAAGAAGAGGATTCGAGAAGAACGAGGCGTCATTTGGTGAGACTCACAATAATTTGTAAAGCCCTCAATTTCGCAAAAATCGGGAAGCCACCAAGATTTCGCGAGGAAAGCGTTTCCCCCGCAACTACAGTATTTTTCTTGTATTTCTTATTTCATTTCTCAGTGGGCCAACCAATGTGCCCGATTAGATTTTTGAATTTTTATAGCGTTCGAGTTTGCCATCGCGGAAAGTCAATGATCATGTGTAGTTTTCGTACTTGTTGCGTAGTATGATACCGTGGAAACGCGATAACATAGATTAATTTAAGTTGTCGTTGTGAAAATGTGCCTGCATAAAATTTGAGTGTACTAAACGTGAGCTCGAATATCGTCGGGCGAAAGTACTGAAATTTTAAGATTGTTATTGCATATCTGATTGAGTTGGATGCCGTACCGTTACACGATTCAACTTTTATTTTCATGATGTATTGTCGTTTATAATATTTGAGATTCTATTCGGCGTCGATGTAATCTGAGATTTTGTGTAATTATTAGAGAATAAACCTAACTTTGTTAACTACTTCGATTGATTATTGTTCATACGAAATCCATTCTTTTCCTTCTCTCTCGTGCCCCGTCTCATGAATCTTCCCCTCTACCACATATAAAACTGAGCTGCCGAGCTACCGTTCGTGTTCGCGAATCTTTGGTCAAATCGCGCGAGATAATTATTAAAATTTTGAATATGATTAGGTGGCACATGCTCGTGCCTGGCGCCTAACATTCCGTAAGCTGTGATCGTGACGACCAGAGGCTCGAGATCATGGGATTGGACTACATGGTCAATGAATTCAAGACCGATTTCGGGGCAGCGGTCACAACACATGCACACACACCCACCCACCCATACACACACACACACACACACACACACACACACACACACACACACACACACACACCACACATATGTCTAGTATAAAAAGAGAGATGTATTTCACGGCGGGGCCGTGACGAACCAGTCATGAAAATTCGTAATTATTATTTTTTGCGAAAAACGTCATCAGAAATCGAATCTGGATCTCCTGCTTATCGAGCAAACATTTTATCTTTTCGATCACAGAGGCGTGTGATGATATTTATCGCAATAACGTGTTTAGAACAATACATTAAACAATGTCATACACATATATACATATATTACAATATACATATATACATGTATATTTCGAATCCCCATGATCGGTACTACAGAGCGATGTTGGGCTCTTACTCGATGGATGCAGGTCATATCTATATACATATCATATATATATATATATATATATATATATATATAATGAGTATAATGAGTATATATATATATATATATATATATATATATATATATATATGGGGTATATATATATATATATATATATATATATATATATATATATATATACCCAAATAGCCAAGTATGATATAGCATATGAGCGAACTAATGCATTGCATGTATTGCTATATATTTGCCATATATTTGTTGACATCGAAATAAGACACGTAATGAATATAACAATATGCCTGCTTACGGATGCAATCAATTGATGAAATTTTAAGAGCAAACGGTCAGCAATAGTAGTTGACGAAATTTTAAAAGCAAACGGTCAGCAATAGTAGCAACGTTATGTTATTAGCAATATACCAACAACATGTCACCAACAAATAATTAATCGTTTCATTTTGAGCTTCATGATGAAACATGATGGCAAAAAAACATATATAATGATTCCCATTCGTTGTCACATATATATCTTCAAACATGAAGATTTTTAACTGTAGTTCAATGCTAACAAAGTGTTGATAATATGAAATGTCACACGTTTACGGCAACTTTTCAGCAAAAAGACATATAGTTTTCAAGATTTATATACAAGTTGTAAATATTCATTTCTAAATACACAAATATACATATATTATCCTAAGCAACTGATGTATGTACATTGCAACTTTATATTAATCATATTACACATAATATAGTAAAATAAAATAAGAAAATAAAATAGAAATAATGAATAAAAATTAACAACCCTCATTCCCTGATTAATTAATACAATTTTGATTAGTATAGTTATATTAGAAGCGTTTTTGAAACAGATTGTGGTCTTGAAATCTGTTTAAAAATTTCTTCTGATATAATTTTATTGCCATTTTGTTAAAACATGCGATATTTCTGAACACACGTTATTGTTTCAAAAATAAGTTTATATATTCTCTATTACCTCTTGAACATTGTCGATGTTTCGAAATATTTACAATGCACAACTCTGGTAAAAATTATGGACAGAATCGGACAGAAATAGATATGATTTCTATCGGCTAAACTATAAGCTTATCTTTATCTGTATAGACAGCTAATAGAAATCAATAGAAATCTTGTCTGTTTCTGTCCGATTCTGTCCGTCATTTTTACCAGAGAAACTGGCACAGAACATATTATCAGCATATGCAGCATTCGTTATTTGGCATATGTTGCCGTTATATTGTTGTTAACATGTTGTTGAATGTGGATAGCATACCGATGATGACGAGTTGCTTTCAAGTTGTCGCCAATTTGTTATCAACATGTTAGTAATTGCAAATGACAAATTGACAACACGAGTTGTCATTAAGTTGTGAATAGTAGATTGATGCTGACATATTGCCATCGACTTGTCATTATTAAAATTATCATTCCATTGAGTTCAATGCGACAGACATAATACTGTCTCACCTTATCCCGAATTTATTTAAATTTGTTGCAACGACTTTTGGCTATATGACAGTAAATTTGAAACATTTTGCTATCTGGGTATATATATATATATATATATATATATATATATATATATCGCAACTAAATTTGAGTTAGATATGGCAATGTCGTAACATAATTTCTTCTTAAAAAATTAGATATATATCTTTATTTAAATAGATATTATCTTTATTTAAATAAGATATATATCTTTTATTTTATGGAAATAGAATCTAAGTGGTACGTATCTCTGTATCTTCAGTGAAAAATCTTTTTACTCTAATCCATGTGGTAGTTTTAATTTTTAAGAAGAAATTATGTTATGACATTGCCATATCTAACTCAAATTTTGTTGCGATCAAACAAAAAAATAAAATTTAAAAGCTAGTATCTTTGTGATCTTTTATTGAGCATTTATTGAAGGGTCTGCCTATTCTAACCCAAATAGTACTAGCTTTAATTAAAAAACAATTTGTTTCCTCAACATTCACATTGTTAACTCAATTCAAATGACATCATTTGTATAAAAGATTTGATATCAATAACTGGCGACAAGTTGTAATCCTATCTTCTTATTATAACTCAAATGCTAGTCTTAATTCTTTAAACAAGAAAATTTTGTTTCCACATTGCCAACTTAAATGATTATAATAACCCTAATAACTCGTCTATTTTGAAAGTTCCACGGAATACAAGTATATTCGAGATATTCTCCGAACATTCGAAATATGTACTGCGATATACTGTGGAATGTACTTAGATCGTTACTACCGTTCACTAACTTAATCCCTAGTATGTACTATCCCGCAGTATGGCCATAGGAGGAAAATAGTTTAAAAATAGTTATATCATGTAGGGCATGCATAAGGATATCTCAGACAGCCATATAGATCGTGAAAATCTATAATATATGTGACACCTCTTATGGAAAATAAATGAAAAAAATAAAAAAAAAATGAGAGAAAGTAATGAAATTTTTTATCTTGTAACATTGCATGTTTTTAAAACGGTCACCCATCCTATTTGGAATCCTGCTCGATGTTGCTTAACTTCTATAATGGGATGAAACCTGCAACTGAAATGATGATATAAGTAAACATGGAATTTTAACATAAAATATAATAGATCCGGTTAATGAATGTTACTATATTGTCATATAAATAGTTTTAATTTTAAAATCTTGATTGCATATGTAATTCTTATGGATAATTTAATTACATATATAGATGCGTGAACCTATATTAATGTTTAATGAGAATCATTCTTATTATGAAAATTATAAATTGTTGCATATATTTTGTTTATTTGTTTATGAATTTGTCAATAATTGTATTAAATATGGGAAATATTTTTCTTATTTATATATTACAGTTAATTAAGAAAGATAATAATTAATAATGTTATTTCATTATTTAGTCATTAAAAATGATGATTAAATGACGATATATTTATAACGGTAATATTTCGTGACAAATGGTATGTTTATTTTATGTCATTATTTAGTACACTAACATCGAATGACGAAAAATAATTTTAAATCATCGTCATAATGATATCATCTTGCTACCTGGGATACGACAAATGATATTCTACACAGATTTTATACGAATAATCTTATTATTGTATTTTCGGTATGATCTACATGTAAATCAGTATAAATACAGAATATTCATATGAGATCATGTACTGATAGGGTATATTCAGTATATTCTGAAGATGAGCTTAAGAATATACGAGAAATGATATGCTATCAAAATGTCATATGAATGTTCTCTGGTATATTACACAATAGTACGTATGACCACAGTACTTTCAGTACGAGTGTAGAATATTCGAATGATATCATTGCTATTAGGGTATGGCTGTCTGGGGAATGACTGAATGCAAATTTGAAAAATAATGAGCTAAGAAATGCTGGGCCGCACTGGATAAAAATTTAGAAGAATAGTGACTAAGAAATGGCTAAGAAATGGCTAAGAAATCCACATTTAATGAAAATTTATGAAATAATGTGTTGCGCTCCAGAAGAGTCCCATTTTTATAGGCTCAGATTCTGAGTCTTGTAGAAGGGGGATGTTGATTCTAGGAATCTGGGGTAGCTAGGCGGGGTAAGACAGGATGTTTCATTCCGAGCTTGACACGATGTTTACATTAGATATGTATATCTCGCTCATGCCCGTTGTATGCTTATGCTTGAGATACAGATTTGTAACAGATCCAACTTGAGGATTTATAATATTTAATAATATTCTTTTTATAAAAGTTCATTCTAATCATGGTATAAATACAAGGATATGATTTTGCGCATGCGACTAATCAAAATTGTCAAAGTGTGACATCACAGATAAATGATAAATTTAAAATTGCTGTTTGGAAACAGCTTATGTTAGTAACATTTTCGTTAGATATATTATTTTGATTTCAAGTTGGTAGGGAAAAATCTGTTTTTAAGTAATATTTTATAAATTAATAAATATCCTGTAACAAAATAGATAAATAAATAAGGTAAATAAACATTACAAACTAAGAAATTAAACTTAAGAAATTAAAACTAAAATCCTATATTTAATAATTTTGTTGTCGCACAAACATATAACTTGCTCGCAGATACACGCTGATAAGTATAAAATTATTTTTACTTTTATTCTTACTGATATATCTCTTATTTTTTTAATCAATATATATATATATATATATATATATATATATATATATATATTTTTGGTGTACAAAAAAGTTCTGAGCTTTAGATTTCATACAACCGAAATAACAATTAAAATTTTATATATCTTTGCCCCTTTTTGCGGTTTTAAAGCGTTGACATTTGGCCTTCTAAAATGCCATACAGTTTGGCGTTTGATGCACATAAAAATCAGTAGTGTTCACGATGGCAATAACAAAAGAGCATATTCGATTTTCCATCCACTTCGCGTTTCATCTGAAGAAAAATGCTGCTGAAGCCACTGCAATGATTTGTGCTACATATGGAGAGAACGCTGTAAGTTATACTACATGTAAAAGATGGTATCAAAAATTTCGCCAAGGAGATTTCAGTCTTGAAGATGAACCGTGTGCTGGACGCCCTTAAAAGATTGAAATGGACGAATTGCAAGCACTGCTGGATATAAACTCTGCGCAAACTGAAAAGGAGCTTGCAGAACAGCTTGGCGTTACGCAGCAAATCATTTCCATACGTTTACATACGATGGAAAAGGTTCAGAAGGAAGGCAAATGGGTTCCGCATGAATTGTCCGAAGACAACAAAAATCGTCGGCGTGACACTGCACTCACTTTGCTTTCAGGTTCCGGAAAAAAGATTTTCTGCAAAAAATCATTACAGGCGATGAAAAGTGGATTCTTTATGATAACCCTAAACGTAGAAAATCATGGGTTGACTCTAGTCAACCTTCGATATCGAGCCAAAGCCCAATATCCACGCCAAGAAGGTTTTGCTCTGTATCTGGTGGGATTGGAAAGGTGCGTTGTATTACGAGTTGTTACAATCGGGTGAAACAATCACGGCAGACCGCTACCAACAACAATTGACCAATTTGAGCGATGCATTAGAAGAAAAGAGGCCATTTACTGGCCAAGGACGTCGTAAAGTGATCTTGCTTCATGACAATGCTCGATCACATGTTGCGAAAGCGACTCAGGACCATATCTTTGCGTTAGGCTGGGAACTTCTCCCGCACGCGGCGTATAGCCCAGACATGGCGCCTTCCGATTACTACCTATTCCGGTCGCTGCAGCATCATTTGGCTGATACACATTTCGTGAGATTTGAAGAGATACGAAAATGCATTGATGACTTTATCACTTCGAAGCCGGTGAGCTTCTATCGTCAAGGAATTCGCAAGCTACCTGAAAGATGGCAAAAGGTCGTTGATGTAAACGGGGAATATTTCACTGATTAATATTTTTTTGTTTGTTTTTGAATAAAGATTGAATTTTACAAAAAAAAGCTCAGAACTTTTTTGTACACCTAATATATATATATATATATATATATATATTTTTACCAGAGAAACTGGCAAAGAACATATTATCAGCATATGCAGTATTCGTTATTTGGCATATGTTACCGTCATGTTGTTGTTAATATGTTGTTGAGTGGATATCGATGATGACGAGTTGCTTTCAAGTCGCTAATTTGCTATCAACATGTTGGTTGCGGATGACAAATTGACAACACGAGTTGTCGTTAAGTTGTGAATAGTAGATTGATGTTGACATATTGCCATCGATTTGTCATTATTAAAATTATCATTCCATTGAGTTCAATGCGACAGACATAATGCTGTCTCACCTTGTCCCAAGTTTGTTTAAATTAATTGTTGCAACGACTTTCGGCTATATAACAGCAAATTTGAAACATTTTGCTATCTGGGTATAAATGAATATATATATATTCAATTTTTTATATATATTATTATATCAACTATTTATATTATTATATATCAATTTTATATATATATATATATATATATATATATATATATCTCACTCAACAACATATTAACAACAACATGACGGTAACATATGTCAAATAACGAATGCTGCATATGCTGATAATATGTTCTCTGCCAGTTTCTCTGGTAAAAATGACGGACAGAATCGAACAGAAACAGATAAGATTTCTATTGGTTTCTATTAGCTGTCTATACAGATAAAGATAAGCTTACAGTTTAGCCGATAGAAATCATATGTATTTCTGTCCGATTCTGTCCATAATTTTTACCAGAGTTGTGCATTGTAAATATTTCGGAACAACATCGACAATGTTTAAGAGGTAATAGAGAATATATAAACTTATTTTTGAAACAATAACGTGTGTTCAGAAATATCGCATGTTTCAACAAAATGGCAATAAAATTATATCAGAAGAAATTTTTAAACAGATTTCAAGACAACAATCTGTTTCAAAAACGCTTCTAATATAACTATATTAATCAAAATTGTATTAATTAATCAGGGAATGTTGTTAATTTTTATTCATATTTCTATTTTATTTTCTTATTTTATTTTACTGTATTATGTGTAATATGATTAATATAAAGTTGCAATGTACATACATCAGTTGCTTAGGATAATATATGTATATTTGTGTAATTAGAAATGAATATTTACAACTTGTATATAAATCTCGAAAACTATATGTCTTTTTGCTGAAAAGTTGCCGTAAACGTGTGACATTTCATATTATTAACACTTTGTTTGAAAAAATAGAATAGCTCTTCACCAGTTAGATTAACTGATTTGCACGGTTCGTACGAATTGCGTGATCACGTGATGAGAGAATGTTCGCAACGTGTTGAGAGAATGTTCGCAACACTTTCGGAGAATGTTCACAAGTTCTTGCACCTTAATTGAACTTTACGAATTACGTGCTTCTTCGTCAATCTGAGATATGCGCACTTGTCCCCGAGAATTCGCTCTTTGAGAATGCTCGCAGTAAATATTCTTCTTGAGTTTAAAGGCACTTGAATCACTTGAACCAAGAATTCGCCATGATTCAGAATGTTTCGCCGAGAAGTCTCTCTCGCAACAACGGTTAAAACGTAGTGTTATTACGAGACGAGTGAAATGAACAAGCATAATTACGACACGAGCTTCACTAACGAATACGACAAGAGCACGGTTGACTTTCTATAAGCAGCGATCATAGTCAACTGACTGAAAATTTTGGTAACGAGAGCTTTGCGAGGAGCTTGCAGGATTGATTTTATCCTATCAGTGATTGACACGACGAATCATGTGATTTTCAACCAATTAATAGCTTACATATTCCGTCGATTGCGAAACAACGTCGCCCTCGAAGGATGACTGATAAGCATAATTACTTCCGCGTAATAACTATCGATGGACTACCTAGCGCCATCGATCAGATGATTTAGGGTAATCGATCGCCGCGGATCGTCATCATGTGTTCCGCTTCACGCACTCAGGCGTGATTTATTTATAGCAATTTCGAACACGTAGTAACATAAGGTACTATGTATGACTTAAAAAGGGAGCTATCACGACTAGCTAAATCTAATAACTTTAAAATATAAGAATCATACAGAATGATAAAATATTGGTTTATTGATTTATTGATTGAATTCCTGTTGGTATCAGATAGCTGTTGCCAACGAAGTTTCGAATAACATCTCTGAGAAAGAACCTTCCCCTTCTAAAATCGTATTCTTAAAAAAGAAGTGGTGAGAAGTTCGCGCGAGAGGTTCTGACCATTTCTGCCTATAAATGAACGTGCGGAAAAAAACTCCTTGGTAATTAGCATTAGAGCATAGTCATAAGCACTTTAGGGTCATTAACCATAAGCATTTAAGTATTATCATTAAACTCCATTAACAAGCTATTAAGCTTTTGCTTTGCTTTTGGGAATAAATTTATCTTGCGAAAAGCTCATTGTCAATTTGACTTTAACAAGTAATTATTAGCAGTATTGTTAAATCGAATTGTTAATCAACGTTCTTTCACGCAACCAACGTTATATGAGATCGACCTGTGAAAGATCGAGCACATGAACGAGCACGGATAGCATGCGTACATAGACGTTATAATTATTTTTCAAAAATGATGAAGTCGGAAAATAACTTTATCATATATGGTTGTATTTGTATTAAAATAACCTTTAATTCCGCCATAAAAAAATACAAATTTTTTAAAAAAATATAAAGTGGTGAGAAATTTGTTTAAACAAATTTTTGTAAATTTTTTTTTACATTACTATTATAAAGTCTCTACTATTATAAACCATTCAACTTTTATCCGAAATATTTTTTTATATCTCTTATAGTTTCGACGATATTCGCTTCGAAATAAAAATTAATTTAAAAATTGTCTTTTTCTCTAACTTCTAATTATAAGTAAGCTTGTCTTAGATCAATTTTTTAAAACGACGTGCCACTCGCCATTGCCAAAAAAGTTCATCAATTTGGGGAAGTCCCAGTTACGCACAGAATAAATCGTACACAGCAGGTTGAATGGATCGGAGTCAGGAATGGATACAAGTCCAAACGGATACAATAAGGAACGGATACAAGGTGTAGTTGAAATCGGACACAGTGAAAATCGGACACAATGGCAATCAGACACATTGAAAATCGGACACAGTATTAGTCGGACACGGTAGGAAATGGACACACGGTAGCTGCAATCGGACACAGTAGCAATCGGACACAGTGTCAATCGGACACACTAGGAAATTGACGCACGCAGTTGCAATCGTGACAGTTTTCCTAAAAAAATGTTAAAAGTGTTATTATATTCGAAGTGCAATCTTTTGCCTTACTGATAGATAAAATGATAGATCCTAGAAAGATTGGCAAAGACTCCTACGCAAGGTTTGGGGATGAAGACGTAATCTTTCGCCTTACTAAATTGATGAGTCTATCATATACTAAAATGATAGATCCTAGAAAGATAAGCAAAGATTCTAACGCAAAGATTGGGTGTGAAGTTTTCGCTGATTTTTTCATTTTGTTACAAATATAATTTTGTATTGTTTTCGTAATTAGTTCAGTGGGGGGAGACTTCGCTCCCCTCACCCCCTTCCCTAATCCTTCCTAATCAGGAGGCCCCCTGGACCCCGTTCAAGAGGCTTTGCCCGAACCCCCCCTATCGTGCATACAGAGTCACAACGCATGCTCAGTTCGCTGCATTATGTCGCTATGATAGATTTTCTACAAATAATCAAAATAAAAATTTATTGGAAGTTACATTCAAAAAAAAAATAATAATAATAGATTGGCTACATAATATTTCATAGTATTACAACAAATCTCAGTAAAAGTTTGTTAGAAGGTACTCAAAAAGGAATTCCCAAAAAAGTAAAGATAATAATAATAATAATAACTTATATTTTAAGAATGTAGTTATTTTTTTAACATTTTGTGTGTGTGTGTGTGTGTGTGTGTGTGTGTGTGTGTGTGTGTGTGTGTGTGTGTAAGAAAAAACATGTAGACACTTTTAAAAAAATTGTGCACTTATACTTGCAAATTACATAACTTTTTTGAAACAGTTATATCTTATCATTTATTTATCTTATTATTCTATGCATAAAAATATTGATACGATTATCACAACGTAAATACTTTAATTATTTAATATTTCATATCAAAATATGTCACAATAAAATATCAAAATGATGTATAAAATATCTCACAAACTATTGACTTGTCGATTAATTCTTATGTGTCGAAATAGATAAATAATATTATATGAAGACATTATATATGCCCTATTTTGAAAAAATATTGATGATTATCTTATCGCCTCTATAAGAAAATTTTTCCCATTAAAATGGAAAAAATTATCTATTTCTCGAAATGATACAACAAGAAAAAATGTTGATCTCATTTACTTCTTAAGATACTTAAAATGGGGACTCACTTATTAAAAATGAGTCCACTTTGTGTATTTTTGTACATATGTATTGTGACGTGGCGCCCTGAGGCCGCCGGTCACAAGATTTAGTTGGGTCAATTCGGAGCATTTCTGGTTCCTGCGTTCACGTTAGAAGGGCGAGAGCGCAGGCGAGCTACGGGCAACGCGAACTGCGTACGCAATTGCGCGAATTTCCTTTTTCTTCTTTACTGTCGTTTCGAGTTTAACTTTCACAATACTGGATTAAAGCGACGAAATTGACGGCTGCCGCTAGATTTGTGTGTCACCGCCTATGATGACTAACGACGACTGGGTACGCGGAGGATGCCGCCACCGGGTGCAAGGAATTATCAGGTCGTATCGCCCTAAGTAGTTGCCGAATTACTTCCTCTCTGCATACTGGTTCCCGCATTGTAGAGTGACATTTTCAGGAGTCGAGAGAACTGACCCATGCAACGCGGGGATCGAAGAGCGAGCAAAAGAGGAGGCGCCACTCCTCGCGAGATAGCGAGGAGATCCCACACAAACGAAGGCGAGCCGAAGAGCACGAGGATGAGTACTTGAGCCGGGAGAGACAGCCGCCTCTCTTCGAACACTTTTCCGTGCGAAGTTTTTGTAAGTGAACGCAGGAGCTAGCTAATAAGCCACGAGAAAAAAATAGAAGATCAAGGGAAAGGAGTTGCTATCTGGTTAGGCGAACGTCCCGATTGTAAAGTCGTCGATTTCGCCCGCGGACCCGAGAAATCGCGCGGGGCTGGCTCGAAGAAACTTTCGCGAGAAAACGTTCCCCGCGGTCGCGAAAATATTGCGACATCATCATTGTCTATCCGGTGAGCCGGCCACGTGCCTCCCTTCGTGATCCTTGTCGAGTCGTTGCAGTAATTTTCTCTCGCCCTCGTCACGCACGGAAAGTTGAGATAATTGTAGTTTTTTTGATACGACTCTCGTTTGTATGGTTGCCGCGCATGGAATGTACTGTTGTAGAGTGAGATGGCTGTGTCGTTCGCGGGATGTATCAGATCACGTGTTGCGAATTAAATCGGCGTCTGGTGTGAGCTCGAACCATCCGGCGGAAGCATAGTTCGGACACATCGTTGCCGCGTGTATTCCCGAATACTATATCGTCTTGCTGCCTTACTCAGTTAATGTGAGGATTTCTGTACCTTTTATCGTTGTGCGATTCGGGAGATGTATTATATCACGAAAAGGCGATCGAGATAAGCGCCTGAAGAGATTCAAGCCGACATTAAAGATATTTTTGATGTTGCTCTAATTCGTGTCGCATTATTTGATCCCTTCTCTCTCGCGTCTCTCGTCCCGCGAGCCCCCCATCTACCATCAAATCAGGCTGCCGGATCGTAGTATAGCGTATGTGAATTCTAATTTTATTTTAAACGGACGCTTTTGAGATTTTCTTTGTGTGATTGAGTGGCACATGTTCGTGCCTGGCGCCCAACCTCCCGTAAGTTGCAATGTAAAGGACCATCCTCAGGGACAACGGTCACAGTATATAAACAAATACATGTATATCTACGCGCACATACTAAATTCGTATACAATATATTTTTGAAATATCAAATTGCATATAAATTTAGTTGTATAATAACGTGTGTGTGTGTGTGTGTGTGTGTGTGCGCGCGTGTGCGTGTGCGTGTGCGTGTGCGTGTGCGTGTGCGTGTGCGTGTGCGTGTGCATGTGCGTGTGCGTGTGCGTGTGCGTGTGCGTGTGCGTGTGCGTGTGCGTGTGCGTGTGCGTGTGCGTGTGCGTGTGCGTGTGCGTGTGTGTTTGTGTGTGTATATGTTTATATGTTTATTATAATTATATAATTATTATATAATTCAAATACATTGAATGTATACACTGATTCAATACACTTCTGAGTTATAATTCTCATAACTCAGAAAGTATTTACTAAAACAATGCTTTATTATAGTCTTTTGAAAAGCTGTCGAGGTCAGCTACAAGAATATGTAATAAAAAGTGAGGGTTTCTGTTTAAAGAAACAAAGTTGACCTCTATATAACCTTGGCAATGCAACTCAAGATGAAATTGATGAGATCAGTAACAATATCGAACTCGATAATGCCATTGCCAGTTCATGGTACCTCTAGCATTTCAAAACTAAGGATTTGCTTCTGGCATATTACAAAACCTTCCAACGCACATTTAATGCTTCTGGTTATTAATATCAGTCAATGCATGATTAACGCCTCTGGCACGGTAATAATATCATCTAGTGCACGATTGATGCTTCTGGAATTTTATTAACAATAGGCAGCACATGGACGCCTTTGATTCGTTATTACTACCCACCAGCGCACGCTTAACGCCTTTGGCACGGTAATATCATCCAGTGCACGATTGATGCTTCTGGAATTTTATTAACAATAGGCAGCGCATGGATGCCTCTAATTCGTTATTATTACCCACCAACGCATGCTTAATGCCTCTGGCACAATAATAATATCATCCAGTGCACGATTGATGCCTCTGGAATTTTATTAATCTTAACCTACATGTGACGGGTGCCTCTGACACGTTATTAATACTTACCAGCGCACGAATATTTATCGACCTGTTCTGTAATTTTACAAATTTTAGAATGACAGCAACATTGTTTCCAGAAATCGCTACAGGAAGGGAGCAACGCGAGACACACACACAAAAGATAAGGCACGTACGTGTGTTCTCAACGTCTCGGTTACTTTCAGACGGTAGAAAAGAATAGAAATATTCTCTCGCGCTCGATGCGCCATGAGAAGAGAATAGAAATACTATGAGAATAGATATACTATCGTACTCTCTCATCCTCGTTGTGCTGATCGAGCATCTCCGATGTTTCTTGGTTACCGCTGACAATTGTTGACATGTAGCGTATGAATTGAAAAGAGTAAAGAGATATTGATAATGTGAACGAAAACGGAAACCGTTTACATATGATCATTGTACTTTACATATAATATTTATTATAAGCCGTTATATAATTTTATCCTAACGAAATAATCTTGAGGTCGAATAATCTTGACCGATAGAATTTTTCGTTTTGTTTTACTCGCGCTTGTTATTGATCGAATAGCGAACTCAAACACGTCTTGCTCCGGACGCCAATTCAAACCTAACAGTTTTTTATTTGTTTCATCGTCACTGAACGCGATAGTCAACGATTCGTTTGATCGATCAATTCATTCTAGATTGTTTAAAATCTTTTTAGAGCTTGAGCGCCATTTGTAAAACTTGAATCCACCACTATTTAATAATAATTTTAATTGAGAAATTAAGTTAATCTCGTCATTTTTACAATCGACTCCGGTCAAAACGTCATCGACATACAGATCATTTAATAAAACCCTTGATGCTTGTTTGAATTGACCGCTTGCATTACTTGCTAAATGTTTAACACAATGTATTGCTAAAAACGGAGCGCACGATAATCCGTATGTGACCGTGTTTAGTTTATATTCTTGAATAGGCTTGTTTATAGAAAATCGCCACAGAATTCTTTGATAATCTCGATCCTTTTCGTGAACTAAAATCTGTCGATACATTTTCTTTAAATCGGCAATAATTGCAATCACGTGCAGTCTAAATCGTAAAATTGTATTTATTATATTGTCTTGTAGATGTACTCCCGTCATTAATGTATCCTTCAGTGAAATGCCTGACGCGGTTTTTGCCGAGCCGTCAAATATTACTCGCAGTTTCGTTGCGCTAGACTCGCGCAATACGCCGTGATGCGGCAAATATATCGGATCTATTACGCTCGTTTCTTCGACTACTTTCGACATGTGATTTAATTGAATATATTCCCGTATGAATTTAGAATATTGAAAAATTCTCTATTTTAAATTTTCGTTCTAAATGTATTAATCTTTTCGTTACTAGTTCTCTTGATCTATCGAGCTCTGTTTTATTTTTGCGGAAGAGCAACCTAATGATAAATCGTCCCGATGAATCTCGAGAGACCGTGTTTACAAATTGAGACTCACATTTTTTTCGTTCCTCTTCGGACATGATGACACATTTATTTACCAGATATTCCTCTAATTCCCAGAATCTTGATATTATGTCGTTAACGGATATTTGTATTAGTAAGCACGTATGCACGTTTGAATTTGAATGATCGCTCGATTGATTCGCAATTAAATGTTCTGGTATCGAACCTGCGACTATCCTGCCCAGTTTGCTATTTTGTAAGATTGGTAAATCGTCGCCGAGTTTGATTTTTTCACCCTCTAATAATTGAAGAAAGAATTCTCCGCCTATAAGTACGTCTATATTGCTGGAATTGTGAAACAATGGGTCAATCAATCTAAGGTTTTTTGGAATTGGCAATCGAGATTCTCGAATTGAAAACGACAGTAATTCCTTCGTTATTCTTGAAACGACCAAATAATACAAATTCAAACGATTTGAAGTTCGCGATTTTAATTGTAACCGACAGCTCTGTGTGACCGCGCACTTCATGTTGTTCAAACCACTAACAGACTCGCAAATCTAAGCCATTTAATTTCAAACCTAGCCTTTTGCAAGCTGCTAAAGTTATAAAATTAGTTTCGCTCGCGCTATTTAATAGTACTCGCAACTGACAATCGCGGCCATTACTCCTCTTGGCGTTAACAATAGCGGTCGACAAAAGAACGCGTTTATGCTTTGTTTGTCTCTGCACATGACATACCGCTAGATTACTCGATGCCTCGCTAGAAATGATCGATGTACTGTGCGAATCTGTTGCAGATCTGGTGCTACCGGGTATTTCGGTGATGGCGTCTACTACTCCTCCGCTCGAGATCTTTTTCGACGTTGCTGATTTCTTCGATTGATGACAAAGCGTGTTGTGCCGCTCCCCGCATTCTCGGCAAGAGTTGGATTTGCAGCTTGAAACAAAATGATTGTTACGAAGACAGTTAATACATAATTTTAATTATTTAATTATCTGAATTCTGTTCTCGACAGTTGAATCCAAAAATTGGTTGCAAAAATAGATTAAGTATTGCCCTTGACACAGGTAACATCACCCTGGTTGAATCATTGTCGCCAATAATGTTTTGTTTTGCGTCTTTAAATAAAACGGTTGGTTTTTCTTACCGTCGTCTTTCTCGATAGTGTTCGCTCTCGACTTGTCACTCATACCTCCAGAGCCCTCACTTATAGATGTACGCTCTAAAATTTGGCACCGTCGTTGCAGAAACTCGATCATCGTGTCCGTTGTTACCTCCTTCAATGCCTCGGCATGTTCCTCCCAACGTCGCCTCGTAGTGTTGTCCAGATTCTTCTCGATGAGGTGAACGACCAGTTCTCCCCAGGATTCCGTGGGAAGACTCATGGAATGCAAAATTCGCATATGTTTCTGAACATGATCCACGAGTTCACGAATCTCCCTGCAGATTCCCGATGCTCTCATGGCAGTTCAAATAAACACTGAACATGTCACTTTCGGATGACCCTCTCATTGTAACGCTTCCTCAGCAACTCCCAGGTAATCGTGTAATTCCAATCGGAGATCTCGATTGATTCGATCATCCAAGCGGCTGAGCCGGTCAATGATTCCACTAAATATTGATTTTGCACGCTCAACAGGTCACTATTGTGGATCAATGTTTTTAATGTGTCAGCATATCGTCTCCATTCCTCAAAATCTCCGCTGAACATTGATAACTTGACTTGAGACTCACGTGATGTGCCGGAGTGCGAACCTAGTCGTTCCAGTATTCGACCCTGCTGCTCCAACATTCGCAACAAAGCATCGCCGTCACTAGTGTCAGTTGATCATTCGGATAATCGCTGCATGAGCACTACTTGCTGCTCCAAAACTTGTGTCAGTACACTTTCACTAAACTGGCTTCCATTGCCGCAAGTTGAAGCTTGAATTGGCGATTTTAATTTTTCTAGACACTGTAACAACGATGCCCTTGTCGCAAAATATCGGTCCTTGAATTCCTCTTCTTCCGCTGCATTTTGTTGTTCGTAATCTTCCTCAGCAGTGCCGTCAATAGTTGTTGCGAGATCGCTTAAAATTTGTTATATGCTTCAGCCAGAACTTGAATCCGCGCTTCGACTTCTTCCTTGGAAGTGCTTCCCAAATTGTCGCTTACTCGATTTATAAAATTTCTCGCCGACGTTAACTTGCCCTTGATGGCTCCTCTTTGTCTTCTTAACAATTCAACGCTCATCATGCTTGTTAATTGCGATCCGGCTCGACCAGAAATGTTGTTGAATCGAAAATAAATTTGATCGTTGATGTTTTCGAATATTAATTGTATAATATTTCAATTTAAGTGGACTGTATAAATTATCGTTATAAAAATCTCGTTCTCTTGCGTAATATTCGCTCGCTTGTCTAGACTATTCGAAGGATAGATATTTCGAACTTGTAGGACGCATGGTATGTGTATTTATTATTGACTGTTAGTTATCTTTCTAATGTGTTATTATATTTCAAATCGTCAAGGTTTCGATGTTTGTTTCTGTTAAAATACAATGTAATACTTTATTTATATTAAATACTACCATTAAATGTGGGGTTTTTTTTGCTGGAAATAATTGTCAAAGAGATAGTTCGTTCTCCATTTTTCTTTTTGTCTCGCTCTCTCCCGAATCTTGTAAAACCGTCTAGTGCATCGTGCCTAATAAATAATTGATTAAAATACCAAGACTTTGTATAATTAAACACTACTTTGCAACAGGTTATGGGCCCAGGCCACATACCTAACAAAAATACAAAGTCTATTGAAGAAGTTTACCTAATTGGACAAATACCGATGAAAAAGAAAATTGCCACACGCTGTGTGAGGTTGAAGGTTATGTTACCGGGAAGGTGAAAATACTTGCTACATAAAGGAGCTGCAAGGAAGGAAAACTAGTAAGAAGCTAAAAGATACACGATGGACGGAAATAACACAGTCATTAAACTGGAAGGAATAAAAAATTGGAATGTTTGGAAATTCCAGACAATGATTTTACTGCGCGGTTAAAATCTAATCGACATCGTTGAAGGCAAAGGAGAAAACTCAGAGGAGCGGAAAGCATGGGAGACACAGGATGCTAAGGCTCAAACGATGTTAGTGACCAGGATGACTGAGGAAGTGATGTTTCACATAATATCCTGTACTACTTCAGCAGAGATGTGGCGAAAGTTAGCAAGCATTTTGGAACAAAAAAGTGAAACTAGTATTCACATAATCCAGCAGAGATTCTTCCAATATAAATACGAAGAAGAAATGGAAATGTCAGTCTTTTTGTAGAAAATACAGGAGTTACAAAACCAGTTGAAACAGATGGGGGAAGAGATTTCAGAAAAATTTGTCATTACGAAGGTTTTAATGTCACTGCCAGATATTTACAAACACTTTGTATCTGCGTGGGAGTCCGCGCCGGACGACAAACAAACCTATGATAACCTGGTCGCTCATTTGTTGGTAGAACAGAAGAGAGTGAAGGAAAATGTGAAGTCGCCTCATCGTCGTCTGCGTTTATTGCAAAAAGGAATGCTCCGAATAAAAGAAATGTAAAATGTTTCAAGTGTAACAAAATGGGACATTATCAAGCTGAGTGTACAAGTAATGTGAACAGTAACTATCGTAATAATAACTCTGCAAACAAAAGTAAGAAAAGGTGTTATTTTTGTAACAAAATCGGACATAACAAAAGTGACTGCTGGTTCAAAAAGGGAAAAGAGAAAAATGCGTTCGTAGTGCAACAAACACCTAAAGAACTGTATCAACAATCAAAGTGGTTGGTGGACACAGGTGCCAGTGAACATATGTGCCAAGATAAAAATCTGTTTTCGACATTCTCGCTGTTATCATCACAAAAATCTGTGATAATAGGAGACGTACTCAGATTAGTGTCATCGGTTGCGGACAGGTAGCGCTAGAAGTATTTAATGGACACAAGTGGATTGAGACGATCATAGATAACGTACTGTGTGTGCCGGACTTAAAAATAAATCTATTCTCTGTGAATTGCGCGGCAGATAAGGGTTATGTCGTGATGACAGATCAAAACATTTGCAAGTTTTTCAAGAAAAACAAAGTACAGGCGGTGGCTAATCGCGTCGGAAATATGTATATCATGGACGTTCGTTATAAATGCGGCTTTGCAAACGTCACAGAAGTTAAATCAAGTCTAATCGAGTGGCATGAGAAACTTGTGCATCAAAATATACAATATGTAAAAAGCGTATTATCGAACAATAACATCAAAGTATCTGAAGAGTCTCTTGAGGGTCAGTGCCAAGGCTGTATAGGGGGCAAAGCACATCGGTTGCCCTTTAATACCAGCGATACAAAAACGACGAAAACAAGTGAGCTAATACATGCCGACGTCTGCGGACCCATGGAGGAAGTATCTGTTGGAGGATCAAGGTACTGTTTAATACTAAAAGACGATTACTCGTGCTACAAAACTGTTTATTTCATTAAAAGGAAGGACGAAGTGATAAATTGTATCAAAGATTTTATAAACAAAGCAGAAAATGTCACGGGTAACCATGTCATCAACTTTAAAAGTGACAATGGCTTAGAATTTGTTAATAAGGCTGTGTCAAAATTGTTCTCAGAACGGGGTATAGTACATCAAACATCTGTACCATACACGCCGCAACAGAATGGCAAAGTGGAAAGGGAGATAAGAACCCTGACGGAAGCGGCAAGATCAATGCTATGTGTCAAGAGCCTTCCGAAGAAACTATGGGCTGAAGCAGTGAACACCGCAGCATATGTTTTAAACAGAACAGGTAGAAGTAATGAACCAGGAAAAACACCATATGAAATATGGACAAATAAACAGTTTGACCTCAGTAACTTACATATCTTTGGTACACTTGTATCTGTCCATATTCCACAAGAAAAAAGAAGAAAATGGGATTCTAAAGGGGAGACAGGGATTATGGTGGGCTACGGAGAAAATGTGAAGGGTTATAGAATATTTTATCCAGCAAAAAATGCAGTTCTAGTGAAGAGGGACGTCATATTCTCAGAACCTGTCACTGCGAAATGGGAACAAGTAAACCTAGAACCTGTAACAGAAATACCCAACAATGAGACATCAGTTGCTGACCATAACCAGCAAGACTGTGAAGAAGAGGTCATGATCAATTCAAACCTTACAAATTAGACGACTGATGACGACCAGCATAGCTTGTATGAACCTGAAGAAACAAGTGATAAGTATAGTGAATGCGATACCGATAGCACGTCGGAACCAGCTTCACCTCGTCGAACCACACATGTCAGGAAGCCAACACAATTCTATACTTGTCAAAATGTCTACACTGCAGAAACAGAACCAGGAACCTATAAGGAAGCTATGCAGAGAAGTGATGCCTGTCAGTGGGAAGAAGCTGTCAAACAAGAACTCGAGACCCTGAAAGCAAACAATACATGGACAGTGTGTCAAGTATCTGAAAATCAAAACATTATTAGTAGTAAGTGGGTATTCAAAATAAAGAAACTTGATGCTGCTATTAAATATAAAGCTAGGTTGGTTGTCAGAGGTTTTGAATGATACACTAGATACACTAGAATGATACACTAGATTTGCATGAAATTTACTCACCTGTTGCTAAATTGTCAATATTTAGATTATTTGTTTCAGTTACTACTAAATTAAATTTACCAATACATCAGATGGATGTCACTGGGGCCTTTTTATATGGGAATATAAAAGAAATGTATTTATTAAATTACCAGAAGGGGCATATAACGGTTGTGAAAATATTGTCAAACTTAATAAATCTTTGTACGCACTCAAAAAATCTCCTAAGTATTGGAATAAAAAGTTTAACCATGTAATAAGTAAAGCAGGCTTTGTAAAGTCTAAGAATGATCCATGTTTGTTCACTAAATGTAACGGAGAAAACCAAACCTATGTACTACTCTATGTTGATGATCTTTTAATGTTTATTAATAATGAACAACAGTTGAATGATCTTAAATCACAGTTACAGAAAGTATTTAGATTGAAAGATATGGGACTGATTTCAAATTTTCTTGGCATCAATGTTAAACAAAATTTTAAAGATTGTGTAACTGAATTGAGTCAAAAATCCTATTTAGAAAATGTATTAAAAAGGTTTAACATGGAAAACTGCAAACCTGTCGACTCCTATTGATCAAAATTTTAATGTAAACATTTTAGAAGCCAAAGAATGTAAGCCAGACAAAAATATTGAAAACACATGTAGGAAAATCATTGGCAGTTTAATGTATGCAGTATCAGGTACTAGACCAGATCTTTGTGTAGCTGTATCTATATTGAGTAGGTACCAAAATAATGATGTATTGCTAACTCATTTGAAAAGAGTTCTAAGATATGTGAAACACCTTAGATTATAAGTTGGTTTACAATTGCAATGATGATGGGCTTGTAGGGCATTGCGATGCAGATTGGGGTGGTGACCTAATGGACAGAAAGTCGACCACTGGCTATTGTTTCAAGTACTCTAACTGTCTCATATCATGGTATTCCAAGAAACAGTGCTCTGTAAGCTTATCATCAACTGAAGCTGAGTATGTTGCAGTCAGTATGGCGACTAGTGAGTCTTGTTGGCTAGCAAGTTTATTAAAAGACTTTAATATTACAAATATGTATCCAATCCCTATGTATTGTGACAATCAATCCGCCATAATGGTTGCAAATACTGATAATATTAAGAGATTGAAACATATTGATATTCGATATCATTTTATCAAAGATTTAATTAAAGAAGGTAAAATATGTTTAATGTATGTAAAGACCGAGGATCAAACTGCTGATATGTTCACTAAGTCATTAAACAGGGAACTATTGTTTAAATTTGTAACTAGATGTGGTTTAATGTAGATTTATCTGTGTTTTTAAGTTAATGCATATAAGATAATTTATATAAGTATTACATTGAGCGGGGATGTTAAAATACAATGTAATACTTTATTTAAATACTACCATTAAATGTGGGTTTTTTTTGCTGGAAATAGTTGTTAAAGAGATAGTTCGTTCCCTCGTTTTCTTTTTGTCTCGCTCTCTCCCGAATCTTGTAAACCGTCCAGTGCATCGTGCCTAATAAATAATTGATTAAAATACCAAGACTTTGTATAATTAAACACTACTTTGCAACAGTTTCATTCGCACAAGTAACTCGGATGATCGTTTCTTATTTCTTAAATTTCGCGATATATGAGTTCTATACAAAACCTTTAAAATTCTACATTGATTTAATATATTTCTACATTGATTGTCATCCACAAAATTGTACGGAAATGTCAACATTTTACAAAAAATAATTGTACAGCAATGTGACACATACATAAAGTTTTATAAATAATTAAAATTTTTTAAACTCTTTTAATTATTATTATTCATAACGAAAATTGTGCAATGATTAATATTTTAGTTTAAAATAAAAAGATAAATTAAAAAAATATAAATTGTATTAAAAGATATAACGTCTACTTAAAAAAAAGATAATGTGATACTGCGGGAACTCGAACTCGCATCGGATGCATGAAAAGGGAGTACCTCAAATGCACCTCAAACTACTTAGCTATATCGACTTTCCGTTTATTGGTGCACGGTTCTAGTACTTATTTCTCAGCTGATCGGGCACCCAACTTGCAATTTTTTCAAAAACCAAAGCCCATAAACGTGCCTCATATTTTGTGTGTGTGCTTCGCATTGCTCCACTTTCGGTCTTTCCATGTACAGCACCGATTTCTGAATATATTGTTGCCATATTTTTAAAATTTGTAAAAATTATCAAACAGGACGACGAATGAGTTCATTTTCATTCGCTCTTTCTCGATGCGATGATCGACGTATCTTGGTTACCGCTGACAATTGTTGACATATAGCGAATGAATGAAAAGAGCAGATATTAATAATGTGAACCAAAAGGAAAATCGTTACATATGATCATTGTACTTTACATATATTGTAATATTTATTATAATAAGTATTATATAATTGTATGTATAAAATTAATAATTAATTTATTTTTTACAGATTTTGGTATTATTTAAAAAATACATGCAATATTTTAAATACTGCAATTTTAAAACAATGATTTTAACTATTGTTTAGACATTCTAATTTATATAAAATTTTAACTATTCTTATTATGTATAAAAATTTTAAATAATACAATGAAAATATATATAAAATTGTTTTACAATATATCTTTCAAAATTCTCTTAGAAACTGAAAGTTTCCTATATTTTGAGTAATTACAAATTCTACAAGTTTGTTATATACTTGTTGTTGTAGCATATATTTTCGCTTGCATCAAGTAGAAAAAGAGAGAAGAAGTAAAATATAAAATTGATTATTTCATTAATTGTGCAACAAATTTGTCGAATTTATAATTAATTACTCAAAACATAGCAACTTTGAATTTTTAAGAGAATAACGGAAAATATAAAATAATTTTATACATTCTCATTTATTACATTATTTAAAATTTGTGTAGATAAAATTATATACGGCTTATTATAATAAATATTATATGTAAAGTACAATAATCATATGTGATTTCCGTTTTTGTTCACATTATTAATATCTGCTTATTCTCAATCTGCTTATTTTCAATTCATACGCTACATGTCAACAATAGTCAGCGGTAACCAAGAAACGTCGGAAACACTCGACCAGCGCAGCGTGGACAAAATAGTACAATAGTATTTCTATTCTCTTCTTACGGCGCGTCGAGCGCGAGAGTAGGATAATATTTCTATTCTTTTCTTTTGTGTGTGTTACATATTTTATGTAGTTTGTGAACGCATTTCTTGTGCGCGCTTGCGACACATTACAGTGCCCTCTATATATAATATATATATAGAGGGCACTGTAATGTGTATATTATTCGTCGACTAATTTTCTGTTTTTGATAGTCTACCATATCCATCTCGCACACACATATATAAACGAATTTTTGTGATATTCCCCTATTCGTAATAAGTGTCTAAGCCTGATTATAAGAACTCTACGTCGTCTCTTCCTATAAGCTAGTAGTCTAGCAATAGTAACCGTGTAAGTATAGACTGCGGAACTTTTATATTAAGCATATACTTTGTAGAAGTAAAGAGTATGCAATACACAATACTTTAACCTGGCAGGTTCTAGTTTCTTTGTTTTTTTTCATTAGCCATGGTAGATTTGATCGTATTGGCGTTTTTGTAAAATATCCAGATGTATGAACATGGCCGCCTGTCTGATTTGTACTCGAAGTTTCTGATAATTAAAAATGCATTTTTCACGAATATTACTTGGGTTTTTCGTTTACTAATCTCTGCTTATCTATAGGTTATGGGACCAGAAGTAATTTGAATACTAAAGTAGTGTGGTTTCGAAATCGGAAAGTGCGGAAAAATCGAAGAAAACAGCGGTATCGTGCGGGTCTCTATAGGTCATTGTACTCGTTGAAAATTGCCAATCGATAAAATGGCGGGCCAAAACTTAAACGTAATACCATTTAACGATAACAACCATTCCAACTGGAAATTTCGTGTTAAACTGGCATTAGAACAAGCCGGCGTAAGCAAAGTTTTGGAAGACCCTTGTCCAAGAACTGGAACCAGTGATGCGGATGCAAGAAAACAGTGGTTGGAGAATGACGTTAAGGCAAAGAACATAATAGTATAATGTTTGGCAGATAATATGCTGGAATTAATTAAGGACAAAAAGACAGCTAAAGAAATATTAGAGTGCCTGCAAAAAACATACACCAAGAAGGGCATTGCAAGTCAGGTGATGCTATGGAAAAAGTTGACTTCTTTGAGGTACACTAAGGAAAGTCCCTTGGCTAGCTTTTTAACAGAGTTTGACCAATGCATTCATGAATTTAAGGCAGCAGGTGGGAAACTAGAAAACAGTGAAATTGTTACACAATTGTTGGCAGCGATGCCAGATTCCTATAATGCCATAACAACGGCAATAGATGTTATGTTTTCACAAGATGAAGATAGTATCACAGTAGATTTTGTGAAAAAAATAAATTATTGTTGGAAGAGTCTAGAAAGCAAAGCAAAGAAGAAGAATCTAATAATAGTGCTTTTGCTGGACGCTTTAAGAAAAAATGGAATAAAAGCGAAAAAAGCCAAGAAAAATCTGACAGTAAGGCCAAACCGTTTCCTTATAGATGCCATGAGTGTGGAATTCGAGGTCACATGAGAGTCGACTGCCCCAAGCTCAAAAAGAAGGCAAGTAAAGCTAATGTAGCTAAGGAAAGTGATAATGAAGAAGAGATAAGTTTCTTAACCGAACAGAAAAATAAAATAAGTTTGGCAACATGCAAAGAGAATGAAGTACGATTCATAGTAGATAGTGGATGCACTAATCACCTGATTAATGAAGCTACTGATCAGCTAATAACAAATTTAAAGGCAGTTAACCATATAATAAACATAGCTAAGAAAGGTGAATGCATAAAAGCTGAAAAACAAGGTGATCTCCACTTGAATACAGAAAAAGACAAGCCAATAGTGATAAAAAATGCATAGGTTTGTAGGAACTTATTTTATAACTTCTTGTCTGTAAGAAAAATTGAAGAAAATGGACTACAGGTTGTTTTTAAAGATAAGAAAGTGTTGATAATGAGAAATGATAAGATCTTTGCTGAAGAAAAGATTCATGGAAATTTGTATGATAGTATTGAAAATACCTGAAAAAGCAAATGTGGCAACGTGGCTTGAACACAGAAGGATGGGTCATTCATGTAAATATCCAGCGCCAGGTGTCTGTGACATATGTTTAAAAGGGAAACAAATAAAACAATTTTTTAGACTTCTAGCTGAAGAAAGAAAGGCAAAAATGATATTGGAATGTATTTCAAGTAATGTCATAGGTCCCATGAATCCACTCACATTTGACGGTAAAAGATATGTAGTAACCTTTGTTGATCATTTCTCACATTTTGCTACCTCTTGACAAATGAAAGTAAGGTTATGGAATGCTTTAAAAGGTACCTGTTGCACAGGTAACAGCAAAATTTGGATGCAAAATAGAACGTCTCAGATGTGACAACGGGGGAGAATATATCTCGACTGAACTGAAAGATTTTTGTCTGGAACAGAGAATAAAAATTCAATACACCATTGCTCATAATCCAGAGCAGAACGGTGTAGTTGAGCGCTACAATCGAACAATACTAGACAAAGCAAGATGTCTCATTTTTGACTCAGATTTAGACAAAAATATATGGGGCGGAGCTATCAGAACTGCAGTGTTTCTAACAAACAGAACTGAGACTAGAGTACTTCCGGATCAGAAATGTCCTGCTGAAATTTGGTTTGGTGAGAAGCCAAATTTAAAAAAAATAAAACTTTTTGGTTGTACAGTTTATAACCACATACCAAAGGAGGACAGAAAGTCAAAATTAGATGCCAGAAGTGAAAAATTAATTATGGTGGATTATTGCGATAATGGCTATAGACTGTGGAATGCTGTTGAACAGAAGATAGTCCTAGGAAGGAATGTAGTTTTCGATGAAGAGAAAGGAAACTCAGTAAAAGTACAGATCAACAGTGAATTGAACACAGAGAAAAACAACCCAACCAAGTCGAAGGAAAGAAGGAAAACTCTAGTAAAGTAAGAGAAAGTGATAGTAATGACAGTTCAGAAGAAGATACATATTATGAGACAGAAAATGCCAGAGAAAATGAGAAAACTCAGAAAACCCCGATATAAGACGAAGTAACAGAGCAAGAAAGATACCAGAACGATTAAGAGACTATGACATGGATTTTGACTTGAATTTAATGGCAGCATTGTCAGCTGGCCATTTAATTTCTGAAGTACCAGAGACATATGAAGATGCAATCAAAGATAAAGGATGGCAAAAAGCCATAAACAAAGAACTAAAATCCTTAAACGAGAGTGAAACATGGGAGCTGATTAGAAGACCGAGTGATGATACAGAAATAATTCTCTCTAAGTGGGTTTTTAGAGAAAAAGTAATTAACGGTGAGTCAGTTAAGAAGGCTCGACTTGTTGCTCGTGGGTTTAAGTAAATGAGCTCATTAGAAGAAGAAATTTATGCTCCAATCTTAGAAAAGTTTAAAATGTCAGATTACAAATTATCAGAAATACCGATGCAGCCTAAATTGCAATTGAATGTTAATACAAATAGGTTGTCATACAAATGTTAATTTACCTTACTGTGAGTTAATAGGTTGTCTTATGTACATTATGCTTGGATCTAGATCGGACTTAAGTTTTACTATAACTTATTTCAGCCAGTTTCAAAATAGTTATTCTGAGGTTCATTGGATCCATCTTAAAAATGTTCTCAGATATTTGCAAAATACAAAAAATTTTGGTTTAAAGTATATCAAAAGCAATAATTCTGAAATTTTTTTAAAATCATTTGTTGACTCTGACTTTGCAAATAGTATTGTAGATCGAAAAAGTATCACTGGTTTTATAATCAAGTTAAATAATAATTTGATCTATTAAAAAACTAAAAAGCAGAATATTGTTACAATTTCAAGTTCTGAGGCTGAATACGTTGCGTTGTTTTCCTGCGTAACTGAAAATTTTTTTTGGCACAAATGCTTAATGAAATTTAAAAAAAATATTTATTCGATAAATATTTTTGAAGACAGCCAATCATGCATTAAAATGGCTTCAACGTTAGAGTGCAAAAGAACAAAACATATTGATGTCAAGCATCATTTTATTCGCGACTGTCTTATCCAAAATAAAATCAAGTTAACATATGTTCCCACTGAACTGCAAGAAGCAGATATGTTCACTAAGGCGTTATCGAAAGTAAACTTTTGTTCTTTTAGAAACTCTCTAAATATTGTAGAATTAGAGTAAAATTAAACAATATGTTCTTTTTTAAGTTAAATTTAAGTGTTGCTTACTTATGATTTTGGAGTTATAAGTTTTACTTTTAAGCTTTTAAGATATAAAAATACTGTTTTAAATTTACTAGTGATTGTAAGTTTGAAGTATTGGAAGGGGATGTAGAAGTAAAGGGTATGCAATACACAATACTTTAATCTGGCAGGTCCTAGTTTCTTTGTTTTTTTTCATTAGCCATGGTAGATTTGATCGTATTGGCGTTTTTGTAAAATGTCCAGATGTATGAACATGGCCGCCTGTCTGATTTGTACTCGAAGTTTCTGATAATTAAAAACGCATTTTTCACGAACATTACTTGGTTTTTTCGTTTACTAATCTCTACTTATCTATATACTTTCATCAAATGACAGCTCTCGATGGTAGGAAATGGTAAAAAAGATCTAAATTATTAAAATTTCTCTCGTTCTTGATATCTACTTCATATGCTAAGCACGTATTAATGCATAAACTTTAATTATGAAAAAGGATTTCCAGATCTATAAAGTTAATAAAAAATGAAAGCGATACAAAAATTATTGCATTTTGTCGGTAATACAGACAAGTTTAGCATTCCCTTAAGAAATGTCATTATCATTATTATCGTCGTCGCCTGTATGGTTGCAATTTCTGTCATGAGAGGCGCTGGCTTAGCTCGGCTGTGTTCGAAAATTGATTGTCAGCACTGGTAGCACTATGAACACTATTCCAAAATTCACCACCAGCATACTGTGGCTGTGTTCCAAAATTGATTGTCAGCGCTGACAACATTATGAACACAGTTCCGAAACTGACATTCTATAATAAAGAACATGATACTGACATAATACTAACATTCTATCAATCAAGAGATATGGATCTTGATTAATTCATAATCAAGATAAAGATCAATTAATCTCCTTGTAATTGTTATAAAATATCTGTCATAAAAAAATCTGATCTGTAAAATAATATTGTATATTATTAGGTGTACAAAAAAGTTCTGAGCTTTTTTTTGTAAAATTCAATCTTTATTTAAAAACAAACAAAAAAATATTAATCAGCGAAATATTCCCCGTTTCCATCAACGACCTTTTGCCATCTTTTGGGTAGCTTGCGAATTCCTTGACGATAGAAGCTCACCGGCTTCGAAGTGATAAAGTCATCAATGCATTTTCGTATCTCTTCACATCTCACGAAATGTGTATCAGCCAAATGATGCTGCAGCGACCGGAATAGGTAATAATCGGAAGGCGCCATGTCTGGGCTATACGCCGCGTGCAGAAGAAGTTTCCAGCCTAACGCAAAGATATGGTCCTGAGTCGCTTTCGCAACATGTGGTCGAGCATTGTCATGAAGCAAGATCACTTTACGACGTCCTTGGCCAGTAAATGGCCTCTTTTCTTCTAATGCATCGCTCAAATTGGTCTATTGTTGTTGGTAGCCGTGATTGTTTCACCCGGTTGTAACAACTCGTAATACAACACACCTTTCCAATCAGATACAGAGCAAAACCTTCTTGGCGTGGATATTGGGCTTTGGCGTCGATGTCGAAGGTTGACTAGGATCAACCCATGATTTTCTTAGAGTGTAACGCAGTCACCTCGCTCGACGCTCGAATCGGCTCGTCGGTGTCCGGATTCGAGAGGAGGGGAGACTCGAGCGTACGCGAACACAGGTTGCAGCGAAAAGATCGTTTATTGGTAGAAAGATAGATACAGAGTAGTGCAGGGCCGGGTGATGTCGCAGTGTCGCTGGTAGCAAAGCGGAGACGCAAAGCGGTTGGCGTAAGGCGGCGAGAAGCGCAAGACAGGTGTGGCGTGCGGTCGATAACGGTTTATTTACACGTGATTATGGCGCAGTTACAACTAAAGAACTTAGGGCTACCGGCTTATAACTAACGGACTTAATTTGTATCGCATGCACTTACAAGCTAATGTCAGGACGGCGAGGTATTGCGGGCAGGGCCGAGTGTCACGTCGAGCCCTGCCTTCGCAACGGAAACCGGCGAAACTCGGTGGAGCTGAACGAAACCTTAGCCCGCGGAGTGGTGACAGGAGTCAGTGAAACCCGACAGAGCTGAGCGAAACCTCAGCCCGAAGGTAGAAAAAACCGGTGAAATCTGGCAGAGCCAAGCGAAACCTTGGCCCCAAGAGGTAGTAGGTAGTAGGTAGGTAGGTAGTACTGGTCAGGTCGGTGTCAGGAGTCGGATCGCAGGATGGGATCTGGTCCCGATGTCTCGGCCGGCCGGGCTTATATACCCGGCCGGCGTTCCCCATTGTGCGCCGTCGGTCCGGCGGTGGATAGTCGGTATCGCGTGGGGTACCATGAGCGATAGCGTGAGCGAGACGGCGCGTGCGGTGTACAGGCAAGCGAGTGGAATAGCGCGAGCGGTGTGCGTGCAAGCAGGATAAATAAGCCAGGTGTATATGTATATATGGATATATATTTTTCTTACAAGTAACGGCCCTGCCGTTACAAGGGTTATCATAAAGAATCCACTTTTCATCGCCTGTAATGATTTTGTGCAGAAAATCTTTTTTCCGGACATTATACAAATGTGTAGAGAAGGAACATTTAGCCCTTGGATTGAAATTAATGAGCTCAAGTTATAAAAAAATGGTCTAAAGGCGCTAAAGACATTTATACATTATTTTTACAAAAAATTGTTACTAAGCATGTATATTAAGCCATTATATAGATAGATCATATTTAACAAAAATATTTGTTATATAAAAAAATGTCAATTATATTTGTTATATATTTGTTATATAAAAATATCTAGCATAAGCGCACTTTTCAAACACAAAAAGATGTTTAACAAAATGCATGATATCATTACAAAATTACCTTTTTGGAAAAAGGTAAAAACAGGGTGTCATGTAAAGGGACTACGAGCGGAGATATTGCTACACAAAGTCCGATTAAATTTTCGTCGTAAATTTTTACTTTAAGAAACGTCGTCATTATTATTTGTACATATCGCTTGGATTTAGTAGAATAAGATGTTTCTTATAGTATGCAGTTTTTATAGCAAGATATAACTTGGCCAGTTATTAATATCAAATCTTTTATATAAATAATAATGACGACGTTTCTTAAAGTAAAAATTTACGAATCAGACTTTGTGTAGAGTATGTTGTATAACTGGGAAAACGCTGAAGGACAGAATTTCAAATAAGGAAGCAATGTGAGGTACAGGACATTATAAAGTTTATGAAAACCAGAAAGAAAGATTGGAATGCCCATAGAGAGAATGGATAATGACCGACTGCCAAAAATTATAAGAAACGAAATACCATCAGGAAAGCGCCCACCGGGAAGACCCCCAAAGAGATGGGTACTGGATGTCCACATCCTCCACAGAGTCACCCTCACACCGTGCATGAAGAGAGCTCAATGGATTGAACAGGTTTTGCCTTAAAATAGATGAAGAAAAAGAAGAGAAGACATTGTGTAGCAATATCTCCGCTCATAGAGTACGTAAATCCCTTTACTTGACATCCTTTTTTACATTTTTTCAAGAAGGTAATTTTGTAATGATTAATAAGTCTTCGAATAAATACAAGTACAGGCCTTCTTTGATAAATGACAATCTTTGATAAATGACAGTCGTTAAGAATCTCTCTTCTTGTGTCACATTCTGCTGCCTATTAAAAGGATTATTAAAAATCGATTAATAACATGAAAATACACACGCAAAAAAAATACGAAGGCGCAATGATGTAACAATATTGATTCATTCGCAGATGGAACTACTGTCAAGATCTTTAGTGTCAAAACTATTCTTTTATGGTTACTATTTTTTCAAATAAAATCATATTGTTACGAGCGGTATTCCACTCGTCGTTGCTCTCGAAAAAATCAATATTTCAGAAATCGATATTTTAAAACAGAGGATCGTTCCCTGACGATGTGTCGTGGATTGTTCTGTATAACGTGTGGTTTTCATGTTGTTGTTGTTTTGCGGAGATCAGTGGCGGACGAATGTGTGTCCGCGACGATCTAATTGTATATCTTTTTAATAAAGTTCCGATTCTTTGTAAAAAAGTGTTGTTATTTCACGTGCGGCTCATCCGCATAACGCGACTCGCGATTCGTGACCGCCGCGAGTGCTACATTTTTGGGGCTCGTCCGGGATAGTAACAATCCATCGGACCAATCGTTTTTTTATATGGCGGAGAGTCGGACGCTGGCGGGCATAGAAAGTGTGACGGAACAGCAAGCGGAGTCCGTGAATTCCGATAGTGCAACGGGGAGGATGACTTCGGCTAGAAAGAGGACTTGTGTGCGGACGGAGCAATCGGAGACAACGGATGTAGAGATAGTTCTCACATTGGAGGAGCTTCGTCTCATGAGAGCAGAGCGCGTTACGCTGTTGCAACAAAGATCGGAGACTCGTTTGCTTTCCGATCAACAGGGAGAGCGTTCGGAGGAGCAACGCTACGCATCAGGCCAGTCTAACCTCAATTCTAATTTTGTTTCTGTAAATAGTCTCGGTATTAAATTAAAGTCAGATATCTTTGACGGAAGTGTCCCGTTACGAGAATTTTTGTTTAGTTTAATTTAATCGCGCGGGCGAATAATTGGGGGAATGCAGAGAAAGTTGTTCTATTAGCGTTGTGTCTTAGAGGGAAGGCGCGTGCAGTTTTAGAGGGAGATATTGGAAAATTCGCAGTTCAATGATTTGGTTTCGCGTTTAGAATTGCGTTTTGGAGAAAAATTTTCAGTACAAACTTATTATATGCAATTCATAAATCGAAAACAAAATTTCGGGGAGGATTTAACTTCTCTTGACTCGGATTTAGAACGTTTAAAACTCTCGTCTTGCTTATCCAAAGTGTTCACCCAGTTTACAAGATAAAATTGCGTGTTCGCAATTCATTGTTGCACTTACAGACGGGAATATAAAATAGATTTTACAGTTAGAAAGGCTCATATGTTTAAGGATTGTCGTTGAAAGGACAATGGTGATAAAAATCATAAAAGATAATAGTTTTGAAAAAAAGATAATTATAATTTTTCGAAAAATTGTAATTTTTCTAATTTTAACGGGAGAACTGATTTTGGAAATGTACAGAACGAAACATTTGGAAATCGAAAGATGAGAGTTTCTAGTCATAGAAAACCTGAAAATTTTAAAGAAAAGAGAAAATTTCCCAAGAGGAAATTTTCCCAAAATGTAAATGTAGAAGAATGTTGGCAATGTAGAAAACGAGGACATTTCCGTTCAGAGTGTTTATCTCTTTCTGAAAAAAGGGAAAATAGGATTTGTCGAGCTTTCTGGGGTGGGTTTGACGCGTGAGGGAAAAGCCCCGAGTAGTATTAGGCGTTTAAGAAAGGGATACACGAGGGAAGAATGTTTTGTTTTTCGCGGATTTCTAAATAAAGAAGATTATTTAAGTTTATTTAAGTTAGATACGGGCTCCGATGTAACACTAGTGAATAGTAACTTTGTAATTAAGGGGAAGTCTTCCAATAGGGAGGAATAATTTGAGATATCTCACAGGAGAAAAGGTCCCGATTAGGTTTAAAGTTCTAGCAAAGATAGAGATTGACAGATTTTCGTTAGAAATTCCTGTGCATGTAGCGGAGATTGCTGAGGATTGTATCCTGGGCGCAGATTCCTTCTCGCGCATTGAGATGCAGACAGCTTTAGAATCTTTTTTTCAGGGAGATCAGAAAGAAAGCTTTTGTCGTCGGATAATGCATGTTGAGGAAGAGGTACCGTTGGAACTGAGAGAATTCTTCAGAAATAACTCCCGTGAGTTGGATGAGGGACAGTTGGAGAAGGCAGTTTTTGCTGATTTACTTCAAGAATTCCGGGATGTATTATTTTCCGAGCAAATTGTTGCTGGAAAGTGCGAAATTCTCTAACATGAAATTAAGTTGCAGGATTCTCGTCCGATCAAGCAGACTCCGAGGAGAATCTCAATTCATATGGGTTTCAGATGGAATTCAGAGGTTGAGAAAATCATTGAAGAGATGAAGAAATAAGGGGTTATAGAATTCTTCAAACCCTTGGATCTCTCCGGCTTTGGTAAAGAAAAAAGATGGTTCTCTTAGATTTTGCGTAGATTATCGGAAGTTAAATAATGCGGTAACAAAGAAAAATTTTTATCCACTGTCAAGGATCGATGATCTTCTAAATCAGTTATCAGATATTGATTGGTTTTCTACTTTAGATTTGAAAAGCGGTTACTGACAACTGAGGATCTGTCCTGAGGAGAAGGAAAAAACTGCTTTCTCTTTAGATAATGGGTTCTGGCAATCTATTGCAATCCCCTTTGGTTTATGCAATGCCCCTGCTACTTTCGAGCGTCTTATGGAGCGAGTTCTTCGGCAATTATTTTCTAAAATTTGCCTGGTTTATTTTCTAAAATTTGCCTGGTGTATAATCGTAAAACAAGGAGATGAAAGAAAATTTGGGAGAGTTTCTTCGTAGATTTCGTGCTGCCAATCTTAGTATTAATCTTAAGAAGTGTGGTTTATTTAGTAGACAGATGAAATATCATGGGACATATTGTTTGTTCAGCAGGGATTTCAACGGATCCCGAGAAAACCGAAGCAGTCACGGAATGGCCGGTACCTCAGAATAAAAAGCAGATCCGGAATTTTCTTGGATTTTGCTCTTATTAAAAAATTTGTGAAAGGTTTTTCTTCTATTGCAAGACCTTTGTTTAAATTGACGGAGAATCAGACTAAGTATATCTGGACTGAGCAATGTCAGGAAACATTTCTTAAGTTAAAACAGGCATTATCGACCGTGCCTCTTCTTTCTTTTTCGAAAGGGGAAGGGAAGATGATTTTGGATACTGATGCTTCAGGTTTTGGAATAGGAGTGGTGCTCTCTCAAGTTCAGGATAGCAATGAAAGCCTTATATCATTGCCTTATAGTCAAGTTTTGAGCAAATCAGAGCGAAATTATTGTACCACAAGGAGGGAGTTATTAGTTTTAGTCAAATCAATTAAACATTTTCATCATTATCTATATGTGGAGTATATAATAATACGAATAATACTGCTAAGTCTACGCGCAGAGAGGAATGCAATTGTCTGCAGCACCTATTGTATGGGTCCATGCATATATGGCAGTACTGGCCATCGACTCACTCTATGCAACCAAAATGAAGTGCTCAATATAAGTGATATATAGTATAAAATGAATTTACAGATAGACAATCAGCTTGATAATGATGAATTGAAGCCAGTGATATAGATGTTATATTATAAATTAATTTGATTGACATGATGTAGGATATATATAGCTGTCACTGATGCTGTCTAACCTATCTTACATGTCACAGACTGTATCACATGCACATGGTAAAATATCTACTAATCAATAAACAATAAATATAACAAAGAACTCTGCATATAGCTTTATTCAACAATTTCAATAAATTAACATAAATCAACGGCACATTGAGTTCTTTACAATAATATCTAGCATGTCAAGGTGACAGGTATCTGTGTATTTTCCTTTCAAAATATAAATAAATTTAGGGAGTTTCGGAACCCGGTTATTTAGGGAATTATGAACTTAACTATTGAGTCTTTAAAATGTGTTGATTTTGTTAGAAAGTTACTGTTTTCTGTTTTCTTTTTTTTTAAGTTTATTTCGAGTTGAGTTCAAGAACGTGGGGAATCCTCTTTTTTTGCAAACATTTAGCTGAAAAAATTCTTTTTTTTTTTTTTAAGAAGTCTGCCTCGCCCCCGATTTTTTCGAGACGTGATTTTTCCGTGGGGACTATGAGCGAATGCCGAGGCAGGGGCTCGGTGAATCTTTTATAAGACGTTGGATCCACGATGAATACCTCCACCTTGCTCGAAGAATTGAAGACATAAGAAAGAAGCGCACAAGTCTCGAAAATGAATTTTAAGAAAGAAGAAAGAACGAATATCCGTAGCAAGCGTCTACTGGGCGGCAGATTGGGATCGGGAACGGCGCTCAGTAATCCGTAGCAGCAGGGGAGAGCAGGAAGTCATACGGAGTCTCCGTCAAAGAAAAGGAGGCTTCTTGAGCGGAGAAGATGCGTACAGTTGTCGGGACGACAATTAGAAGGAGGGGGCAGTGTTACGACCGAGCGGTGTTCCGCTCGTCATTGCCTTCAGGAAAATCAATATTTCAGAAATCGATATTTTAAAACAGAGGATCGTTCCCTGACGACGTGTTGTTGATTGTTCGGTGTAACGGGCGATTTTCATGTTGTTTTTCGGAGATCGATGGCGGACGGACGTGTGTCTGCGGCGATCTAATTGTATATCTTTTTAATAAAGTTCCGATTCTTTGTAAAAAAGTTGTTATTCCGCGCGCGGCTCATCCGCATAACGCGACTCGCGATTCGTGATCGTCGCGAGCGCGACATATATTATTTGTTAAATATTGTCATAATATGATTTCTCTAATTATTATTCTGCATATAAAAGCAAGATCCAGTTATCAGAAGAGTCAATAATTTACGAGACATTTCATATATTATTCTGGTATATTCTGACATAAAATATAAAATATTTTGTAAAATATTCATTTTTAGATAATCATATTTTAATGTAATTAATTTTTATGTATAAAATAATGAAAAAATCAATTGAAGTAAATATTACTGCTACGGTTACTGCTACTACTACTGCTGCTGCCATCATTACTACATTACTACATTATTACATTACTACAACTACTATTACTGACGACTGTACATTTTGGACTATCTTTTTATATTAGCTATTAGCTCTTCGTTTCTTAAAAAAAAATTTTTTTTATTGACAATATTATATACAGAGTGGATCATTTTAATTTAATCAATCAATTTTCTCGAAATCCTTAAGTTTGAAACAAAAATGTTTCAAACAAAAGTTTTATGGCTTCAAGGGAGAAAGAAGATGGTTGACCTCGAGAAGATGTCTTTAAGATCAAATAAGATTACCTAAAATTTTTTAAATGGAACCATCATTTTTTATATATTTTTATAGCAGATCTTAAAACCTTTTCAAAACCTTATAATAAAATATTTTTTCATTAAATATTTTCTGCGTTATGAGATTTGACATAAAATACTTACATTTGACAAAAAATAATAAATAAATTTGATATAAAATATAAAATATCTCATAAACTATTTATTTTTTAGCATCTATATCTTAATTCTTTCATGTACAGAATAATCATGTACAGAAAAGAGATAGATCAATGGATGTAAAGAAATATAGTTGCTGTTCAAAAGAATGAAAATTTACAATATGCAACAACATATTCTTTTTGAAAAACAACTATGTATTTTTTTACACTAATTGATTCATCTCTTCTTATTCTATATATAAAAGTATTAAGATATAGTTGCTACAAAATGAACAGTTTATGAGATATTTCATATTTTATATCAAATTGTATGTCAAATTCAAATCTCATAACTCAGAAAGTAACTTAATGAACAAATATTTTATTATAGTGTTTTAAAAACGTCTTGAGATCAGATATAAAAATATGTAATAGAAAATGGAGATTTTCGTTAAAAAAATTTTAGATAATCTTGACCTGATTTTAAGGACATCTTCTGGAGGTCAATCAAGGTCACTGTCTTCTTTCATCCTTGAAGCCATAAAATTTTTGTCTGAAACATTTTTGTCTTAAACTTAAAGATTTTGAGAAAATTGACTGTACAAATTAAAATGGTCCACTCTGTATAATGAATCAAATTATAAAAAACATTTTCACTGTGGTGTGCCATATCTGAGTATGTGAATTTTTCATAAACTTTAAATGATTTTCATTTAAGAATTATTATATAACTTTGACATTTTGTATAAGAATTTTTACTTAAGGTGCGTTCCGTTCATGCATGATGCACATGAACGCATAGAAATCCGTTTCGTTTTTCTTCATGCGCATTCCCTGCATAAGTCCACTTACCGCATGACTCCAGTGCATAAGACCGCATGAAATGCTCACCTCGCGAATTGAGGCACTTCATGCAAGCTCATGCATAGAGCAAAATTGGAAGGATAACAAAAGTTCTGAATTTTGAAAATGAAAGATAAAATAAATATTCCAATTCTTTTTGAGGAAAAAAAAGAATTATATATGTTACGTCCAGCCCGGAGTAAAATTGAAAATAATTGAGAATTAAAAATTAAGATTTGTGAGCGGAGTACGGATGGGCTTGGAAAAACGCGAACAGCTGCTCTCTCGAAGGCCAAGCGTGGAAACGTGATCCCTCGAGTCCGAGCGCACTGATAAGTCTCGGCACTACGTCAGCGATGCGAGAACGCTATGACGCTATTCCACAGACGTGTGCTGGTCGGTCATTTTCTGGTCAAGAAACTTAATTGAAATAAGATGGGTGTTTTAAATAAAAATAAAGAGAATTTAAAATTAAATTAAATGTTTAATATGGTTAATGTTATACATGTTTTTGAGAAGCAAGAGAAATAATGTAATCGAATAGTGTGCATGTATGTTATCACGGGTGTTACAATCGTTCGGCGGCCATCGGGTAGGATTTCTAATAGGGAGAGTGTGAGTGTAAGAGTGTATTAAACGATGATCCTATCCAGTAATACATTACAAATATATTTTGGGAACTTAAATTAAAAACGGAAAATTGATATTATTTAATTAATATGTATGTGTATATAATGGAAAATTAAGGAGGAGTGTATTCTTGAATTTGTTCTGAAGGAACGGTTGAGAGATCAAATAATTCCGGAAACTCTATTTCAAAATTAGGAAACAAGGATTCTCCGTTATTGGAGCATAAAGGACCGGGAGGGCTTCGAAGTCGAGGATAGGTTCAGGATCAAATATTAGATGTACAAAAAAGTTCTGAGCTTTAGATTTCATACAACCGAAATAACAATTTAAATTTTATATATCTTCCCGCCCTTTTGAGGTTTTAAAACGTTGACATTTGGCCTTCTAAAATGCCATACGGTTTGGCGTTTGATGCACATAACTTCAAAAATCAGTAGTGTTCATGATAGTAATAACAAAAGAGCATATTCGATTTTTTTTCATCCACTTCGCGTTTCATCTGAAGAAAAATGCTGCTGAAGCCATTGTAATAATTTGTGCTGCATATGGAGAGAACGCTGTAAGTCATACTACATGTAAAAGATGGTATCAAAAATTTCGCCAAGGAGATTTCAGTCTTGAAGATGAACCGCATGCTGAACGCCCTCAAAAGATTGAAACGGACGAATTGCAAGTACTGTGGGATACAAACTCTGCGCAAACTGAAAAGGAGCTTGCAGAACAGCTTGGCGTTACGCAGCAAACCATTTCCGTACGTTTACATACGATGGAAAAGGTTCAGAAGGAAGGCAGTTCATGGGTTCCGCATGAATTGTCCGAAGACAACAAAAATCGTCGGCGTGACACTGCACTTACTTTGCTTTCAAAGTTCCGGAAAAAAGATTTTCTGCACAAAATCATTACAGGTGATGAAAAGTGGATTCTTTATGATAACCCTTGTAACGGCAGGGCCGTTACTTGTAAGGAAAACATATATCCATATATACATATACACTTGACTTATTTGTCCTGCTTGCACGCATACCGCTCGCGCTATTCCACTCGCTTGCCTGTACACCGCACGCGCCGTCTCGCTCACGCTATCGCTCATGGTACCCCACGCGATACCGACTCCCTACCGCCGGACCGACGGCGCACAGTGGGGAACGCCAGCCGGGTATATAAGCCCGGCCGGCCGAGACATCGGGACCAGATCCCATCCTGCAATCCGACTCTTGGCACTGACCTGACCAGTACCTACTACCTCTCGGGGCCAAGGTTTCGCTTGGCTCTGCCGGGTTTCACCGGTTTTCTCTACCTTCGGGCTGAGGTTTCGCTCAGCTCTGTCGGGTTTCACTGACTTCTGTCACCACGCCTCGGGCTGAGGTTTCGCTTAGCTCTGTCGGGTTTCGCCGACTCCTGTCACCACTCCTCGGGCTAAGGTTTCGCTTAGCTCTGTCGGGTTTCGCCGACTCCTGTCACCACTCCGCGGGCTGAGATTTCACTCAGCTCCACCGGGTTTCGCCGGTTTCCGTTGCGAAGGCAGGGCTCGACGTGACACTCGGCCCTGCCCGCAATACCTCGCCGTCCAACCTGACATTAGCTTGTAAGTGCATGCGATACAAATTAAGTTCGTTAGTTATAAGCCGGTAGCCCTAAGTTCTTTAGTTGTAACCGCGCCATAATCACGTGTAAATAAACCGTTGTCGACCGCACGCCGCACCTGTCTTGCGCTTCTCGCCGCCTTACGCCAACCGCTTTGCTACCAGCGACACTGCGACATCACCCGGCTCTGCACTACTCTGTATCTATCTTTCTACCAATAAACGATCTTTTCGCTACAACCTGTGTTCGCGTACGCTCGAGTCTCCCCTCCTCTCGAACTCGGACATCGACGAGCCGATCCGAGCGTCGAGCGAGGTAACCGCGTTACACCCTAAACGTAGAAAATCATGGGTTGACCCTGGTCAACCTTCACATATTGCGAAAGCGATTCAGGACCATATCTTTGCGTTAGGCTGGAAACTTCTCCCGCACGCGGCGTATAGCCTAGACATGGCGCCTTCCGATTATTACCTATTCCGGTCGCTGCAGCATTATTTGGCTGATACACATTTCGTGAGATTTGAAGAGATACGAAAATGCATTGATGACTTTATCACTTCGAAGCCGGTGAGCTTCTATCGCCAAGGAATTCGCAAGCTACCCGAAAGATGGCAAAAGGTCGTTGATGGAAACGGGGAATATTTCGCTGATTAATATTTTTTTGTTTGTTTTTGAATAAAGATTGAATTTTACAAAAAAAAGCTCAGAACTTTTTTGTACACCTAATACATAATACGGATTTCCAGCGGGATCGGTAAAAAACTCGGAGAAAAGCTAGGAAAAGCTAGGAATGAGGAGATTCGAGAGGAGATTCGAGGGAGGTTAATTGAGAGAGAAAAGGAGAGGAAGATTCAAAAGGAGTAGTAGAAGAGGTGATGGTAACCGTTCGGTAGATTGGTTCGTCGGTTGATCGTTTCGTTTCATTTTCTTATTTTTGACTCTGAATGTCCGCCGCGCTCCACCACTATAATGGCGACGGGGTCGTTTTAATAGACAGTCAGATTTTCGAATTTTAAAAGGCGGTGCTTTTGTTTGATTCACTACGGGGGAAAGGAAAAAATGAAATAAAAGAAATTTCGCACAGAATAAGGTTAGGAAAGGAAACTAAGAAAGACAAAGACAGAGAACTGCGTAGATAAAGAATTCGGGAGCCGTCGAGGGCCTTCAGGAGGTCCCAAGTAGTCCACACCGGCGAGAAAGAGAAAAAAAAGGAAAGGTAAAATAACCGGGAGCCTTCGAGGACCTTCGGGAGATCTCAAGTAATCCGCACCGGCGAGAAAGAGAAAGATAGATGAAAGATAAGAGGAAAGAGGATAAAGAAAAGAGAGATGTAGCTTTAAATGAGATGAAATGTCGAAAATTAATCAAATTACTTCAAAATTAATCAAATTACTTCAAAATCAACAAAGACTTACTGATAAATGATTAAAATCGGGGTTGTTGAAGAATGAGCCTGTATATTCTTTTGGATATTCTTTTGGAGAGTCGACTTGCTCACTACTTTTAATTTATTAATTGAATAATGAATATTAGATAGATAATATTGGATTAAGATATTACTGGATTAAATTTTTTAGAAAATAATGCTGAATGAATGCTTAATGTATTGGATGAAAAATTAAAAAAAAGTGGCTTAATGTACTGGATGAAAAATGAATGCTGTGCGCCCTGTTTTTATAGGCTGTCCAGAAGAGAAGCCCTGTTTTTATAGGCTGTCCAGAGTCTGATTCTTGTAGAGGAGGGATACTGATTCTGGGAATCTGGAGTAGCTAGGCGAGGTAAGACAGGATCCGAGCTAGGCAGGATGTTTACATTAGATAACGCTCGCTCGTGCTCGTTGTATGCTTATGCTTAATATACAGACTTGCTACAGATCCAACCTGAGGATTTATAATATTTAATAATGTTCTTTTCTTATTAAATAAAAAGCTTGTTCTAATATTCTTGAATAGTTGGAACGGTTACAATTCTCTTTCTCTTGTTTTTTGTCTGCTTATCTTATAAATAAAAGATCGAAATATTCGTGTATAAGAGAAATATTATTAATAGCCCTTTTGGGGAAAGAAAAGAATCGTGGAGTCCATTGGACGTAACATATACAATACGAACATCACCTGAAGAATATCAAAAATACTATAATATCAAAATAATATATAAAGTTGACATTTCTTCATCACTTGATTCACTTTCAAGTGAATCACTACTTGACTCGCTGCTTAAAAAGTATGAATTAAAATCTTTCATTACAAAAGATATTACGGAAATGATTAAAGTGTCCAATTTTGTCATCCATGTTGGTCCATGTTTCTAGTATTGCATGAACTGCATAGAATCTGTTCCGTTATTAGATGCGCATGATCAATGCATGAAATGTGTGAGAGAAACGGGGTCTGCATTCCATGCTATGCGTTTACCATTCATGCGCATCATGCGTGAAACAGAACGCATCCTTAAAAATGTTTCAGAATCTAAAAATACATCTAATAATTTTGAGACACATTGCATATGCATAAGTATTATATCTGTATTAGATTTCATTGATGATTATTGAAAATTGACTATAAATTGATAAATTAATTTTTTATGTTAAATCTTTTTTTATTTAGGACGAGCGCGCTTTTTTTTATAAAATCTTTTTTTTTAGAACGAGTGCGCGTATACTTAGCGCTTTCTGTTTATCTTTGAGAAAGTTAAATAGTTGGGATAGTTTTTTATTAAGTAAAAGTTAACAAAAAGTATATTCATATAAATAAAAATAAAAATAAAAATATAAAATATATTATTAGAAATAATATATTTACAAAACAATTACATAATAATTACATTTGAAATTTTGTTTTAAGAATATGTTTACAGAATCATATTATACAATTTTTATATATTTATTATTATAAAATTTTATATATTTATTATTAATATTAATCAATTGTTTTTCAAACTTTTGTTTATTATCTATCATAAATCAATTACTTGTGTTTTCTAACGTCTAATATACATTTAATATACATTATTAATATCCTACCTGATAAGAAGGTTTCATTTTGTAATTGAACAAATGAATCTCCGGACTGTGAAAAACATTCTTCATGTGTTTTAATGATACTTTGAGTGAACACAATTCTGTGTGATTCGCGTATCTATCGTGATCATATGCAACAATATCTAATATCCATTCCTATAAAATAAAATAATTGTTAGAAGAATAAGTCAAAGCAAGTAACTTTTATATTTCTACAACGACAAATTCTGTTTGCAACAAAATATAATAATAATAACTTGTATATTTATCAGCTTTTGCACATAGACAGATATATTTTAACGATAGAGATGTAACTCGTAATTGTAATAACAAATAAAAATCATAAGAGGAGAGCAAAAATTTTACATAAGTCAATTATATATTTCATTAATTAGATGTAAATAATATTGCAGAACAAATTTTATTTTTAACTAAACTTATATTAGAATTCTTCAATCATAAATTAATTAACAAAATTATAAATTCCACTTGAATTCAATAAATAATTAGTCAAAAAATATTCATAGAAATCATAGAAATAATATTAAGAATAGGCTAGTAAGAAAAGCTAAGTAAAATATTCATGCTTATTTTTATATTAAAAAAACATACATAAATAAATGCAAATGTTTCCTGTAGTAAGGTTATCTTCTTGTGTGATGATAAACAAATAAATAATATAACCGACAAAAACATATATATGTAGGAAATTGAAATATCGAGTATAATACTTTATTCCAGACTATAATACAGGATGATTCAGAACAACCATTTATCCTTAAAATCTCATATTCCTGAGTCGATTTTAAGATGATTTTTCCTCTATCAAATTTATAATAAAGCACCTTCCCAGTATCCGTCCAGCTTCGATCCTTCGGATGAAAGGCCGACCATCCACCCATCAGCCTAAAGGCGCAAAAGCGCCAATAAACTTTTTCAAATTTGCGTGTAATTAGCGTATAATTAGCGTGACGCGGCGGAAACACCCGAGCGTGCTCGAAGGGACCTGAACGCGGAAATTCGAATCATAACAAACAAATAAACAACAATGACAAATAAATAATTTATTTTTGTTATAATTAGGAAAAATATAATAATACCCACGGATCGATACAAATCTTTCCGAAACCATCCGAATTATCAATCGCCAGATATAAAAAGTCGAATCCGACAGCAATCAAGATAAATTCTCAATTTCCTCGGAATCATCCGCCGGGCTCGCAGAAGTGAAATCGACGAAGAGAGATCCGAAAACGAGGTTGTGAGTTCGCAGTCCCAATCGCGCGCGCGCGCGCGTGTGTGTGTGTGTGTGTGTGTAAGAACGTGCATGCATGTGTTCATGTATTAATACTCGCATGTAGCAATCAGCTGATCGCAACGAATGCCCCACATAATCGCGAACATAATTCGCGAACTGTTTTCTCTTGTAATTTAAAAATTAAACTTCTGATAAAAATTTGGTAGAGGAAAAATTGTCTTAGAATCGATTCAAAAATATAACATTTTAAGGATTTTAATATTTAACGGTTGTTCTGAATCACCTTATATATGCTTTATTCAAGACGACATTGTACAATGCACGAGCTTTCAGAATCGTTTCCTCTTAGCGGCGGATTTTCGGTCTCGTGAATCTCACACTTCGCCGAATTCGACCGTGTCTTCTTCGAAATCCTTCGCCAATCACAGGAAAACACGAGCTCGATCATCACGAGAATAATACGTGATCAGCTATTTTAGGATTAGCTGTTTGCTTCGATTTGCGACCTAAACACGCTCGTCACGTCCTCGCGAAATACAAATTAGAAATAATGAGGTTTGAGAAACGATACAGTTATATTCGCCGATACCTGTATAATTACCTGTATTATATTTAATTTCCTACATATATTAATTAAGATCGCAAACAGTCATGAAGCAAAATAGAATTTGTTATATAGTTGTCTAATAGATAATAAAATCATTAAATCATACAAAGATTATTGAAAAAAATTATTGATTAAATCAGTTTTGACAGTATATACTGTTGTATCCCGGATGGGCTACAACGATAATATTAGGGATAGTCGGGTTCGTTAAGCCTAAGGAGTTGGGACTCCGAGCAGGATCAAAAGAATGGAAGGAAATCTTCTTGAATTCACTAACACACTTTCTTTATTTTTAATTGATTTATTTAATTAATGCACAAATTCGTAGATTTAGTATTGCTTATTTTATTTTTTTCACACACGGTTAAACGTCGGCTCGGCACGTATCGCGTTACTCTGGCGGCCGTCGACCGAGTATGTTACCTGAGACGCTGATAGCACGGCTCGCGTGAACTTCGCCGCGCTCTTGTAATATCTTGCGCGATAATTATAATAATGATTCCGAACGATACGTTATTCTTGACTCTCCGCAACTCCACCTTGTGTAACCGATTATATAGTCTGATCGATGCCCGATCAGCATTCTGATCGATTGCGTCGATCGGTTGCGTGATATTGATTAATCAATATCACGCTCGGTTTGATCATCAAGTTTAGGAATTTGCTGATAGGCTTTTTCGCAATGTTCTCGCGATGCATTTCTGCGATCTTTCGAAAGACTGGTCGCAATTTCGGCGGTCACACATTTGTGTCATCTTTCGAAAGACTTTTCGATATTTCATGCGACCTAATTTTGTTGTCATGCGGACTACTTTTATTATTGGTTATTATTTTATTATTGGTTGTAGACCTGGCTACAACAATACTGACAAATAATAATGGAAATAAGAATATAAATGGAAAGAATTTTAATATACAGTTTTTATGGATACTTTAAAGAATATTTTTAAAATATCTTCCCTAAGAACTATATACAAAAAATATCTTCCCTAAGAACTATATAGTAAAAGTCTTTCCGTTCTTGGCACTCTTATATCTTATTAAAAAATATTATTAGATAAAATAATCGATGCATTAAGTTTCATTCAAGTTCTTTTTTCTGATATATTTTTATTCTTTGTATCTTTTGACAATATTCTTTAATTTTAGTAATGTTTATTTATCAATTGGATTATTTTTATTAATTTATAATTCATACAAGATATATTTTTCCATATTTTCATATTATTAATAAGATTTATCTTTCATATAGAAATAGAATCAAGAAATGATGAGACTTCTGATCAGTCATTTTATTTTAAAAAAATATTTTAACAAACAACAGCAAATAACATAGCCGATTTCTCGGTAAACAAGATCTTGGTTGCTAAATCTTTGTATGAAATAAATTCAAATAATCATATCAAGAACTACGTGCCTCTAGATTAGCAAACTTTTAACATAGTGGTTCTATAATAATTCAATAATCAAATATTTTTGATATCGGTTATAATCCTTTTTATTATCCCCCTCACTAGAATTATAAAAAATATTTTATATTTTATGACAACGCATTTTTTTATTTTCGATTATTTGACTTATTTATACTTTATCTTTGTATTATTTAATTATTTTCTTTATGTATATTGTTGTACCCCGGATGGGCTACAACGATAATATTAGAGATAGTCGGGTTCGTTAAGCCTAAGGAGTTGGGACTCCGAGCAGGATCAAAAGAATGTAAGGAAATCTTCTTGAATTCACTAACACACTTTCTTGATTTTAATTGGTTTATTTAATAAATGCACAAATTCTTGAGTTTAGTATTTCTTATTTTATTACTTTACACACGGTTAAACGGCGGGCGGCTCGGCGCGTATCGCGTTACTCTGGCGGCCGACAACCGGGTATGTCACCTGAGACGCTGATAGTACGGCTCGCGTGAACTTCGCCGCGCTTTTGTAATATCTTGCGCGATAATTATAATAATGATTCCGAACGACACGTTATTCTTGATTCTGGCGACTCCGCCTTGTGTAACCGATTATATAGTCTGATCGATGCCCGATCAGCATTCCGATCGGTTGCGTCGATTGATCGCGTGATATTGATTGATTAATATCACGCCTGGTTCGATCAGCAAATTGAGGAATTTGCTGATAGACTTTTCGCAATTGTTCGCAATGTTCTCGCGCGATGCATTTCTGCGGTCTTTCGAAAGACTGGTCGCAATTTCGGCGGTCATACATTTGTGTCGTCTTTCGAAAGACTTTTCGAGATTCATGCGGCCTAATTTTGTTGCCATGCGGACTACTTTTATTATTGGTTGTAGATCTGGCTACAACAATATTTATTGTGTAGTTCCTGCGATCTTAAACATCATTTCGTTTTTATTGAACTTATTATCAAATATGTAATTGATTTAGTAGTATTTTATGTTAATTAATTTGCAGCTGAAAAGATTGAAATTAAATTGAAACTTGTTTTTCAATTTTCATTTATCGTGTAAAACAGTGCTAGATTTCCCCTGTCGGGGTTGTGAATAAACGCGCGGTTAAGTTCGCCGGATTCAACGGGATTCATGCGGAAAGTAATTATTGAGATTTTATGATGTGTAATGAATGGATTTATTATAACCAAACAGAAAAAAAGAAACAATATAACAAATATTTAGTTAACAATAGTCGTTTTGTTGAAAATCGTTTATAATATTCTTGAGATCATGCTGCTGTATCGAGAGGTGCCGTAATATAATTCGGCGTTCGCGGTTCGCGCGTTCGCGAAGATTGCTACAGCGCGTTAATTATCGGAAGATGGACTGATAATTATGGTCGCGGTATTCGCGCGCGCTTTTCAGCTATCGGTGAGGCAGTCGCAAGTGATCGCTCGCGTTGTTGCCTAGCAACGAATGATTATAAATCATCCGTGTCACACTGACTAATTCGTAGGAAGGCGGACTCTTCGGTGATTTCGCTTACAAATAAGTATATATATATATATATATATATATATATATATATATATATATATCGATGTGAGGGTAGCGCCGAGTGGAATATATCGATATATATATATATCGTTACGACCGAACGGTATTCCGCTCGGCGCTACTCTCACATCGATTTCTAACTTGAAGATCGTTCCCTGTCAACGCGATTATGAAGCGGTTGTCAAGCGTTGTTATGGTAAAGAGTTGACGGTGCGGCGCGAGTTGGAGTCATGTCGTTGTGAATTTTGTTAATATTATTATTAAAGAGTGTTCTTGTAAAAGAGTGTTTTCGTGTTATTTAAAATAATAAAGTGTGTTCCTTAAAAGTGTGTTTCTTAAAATCTGTTTCCTCCTTCCTTGCTGCGCTGTCTGTGCGTGTGCCCGCCGCGAGCGCTACATTTTTGGGGACTCGACCGAGATCGATAAACATGGCGGAGCGTCAAGCGGAATTAATGGGGGGAAGGATTTAGCGACGGAAGTAGGACAAGAAGGAGTGTCGGGGAGACAGATTGTCTCGGCCAGAGAGCTTGCACGCGTGCGGAGGAACCGGAAACGATTCCGAGCCCGGAGATGATTCTCCGTATGACAATGGAGGAACTTCGCCTTCTTAGAGACGAGCGTGCGGAATAGCGACGCGAAGCAGAAGAGCAGGGAGGATCGGTGCGGCAGTCCGAGGAGCATGAACTACCCATACCAGGCCAGTCGAATCCAATTTTTAATCTCGATTTCGGTTTTAAATTAAAATCCAATATATATGACGGAAGTGTTTTGCGAGAATTTTATCCCAGTTTGAATTAATCGCTCGGGCAAATAGATAAAAAAATTCGGAGAAAGTGCTGGCTTCTTGTTTAAAAGGCTCCTTCAGTTTTAGAGGCAGGAACAGAATTGGAAAATTCATAATATAGAAAATTAATTTCAAGATTAGAGTTACGTTTTGGGGAAAAACTTTCGGCACAAAAGCATTTGTCTCATTTAGCCTCTCCAGAATGTTCACCTGGCTTACAGGATAAAATTGCGTGCTCGCAACTTATTGTCGCGATAGCGGACGATTTTATTAAACAGATCCTTCAAATGGAGGGACCCACAACTTTAAGGATCGCCGTGGAAAGAGTCATGGCGGTAAAAATTATTAAAGAAAATAGTTTTCCTAAATTTCAGGAGAGGGACCGAAAGGGAAAAATTAATTTAAAGGATGGACGCGAACGGAACTTTTTGAACATAGGAGAAATTAACGCGCGTGATTACAAGCAAAATCGTGAGAAATTTAATAATTTTAAAGAAAAACAAAAGAAAACTTTCAGTTTTAAAGAAAGAGCCAATGAATGCTGGCAATGTGGAGAGGACACTTTCGATCAGAATGTCTTTCATTGATTAATTCAAGAAAGGGAAACTTGAGCCGAGCTTTGCAGCGGTGTAACGCAAGGCTCGGCGCGAAAATGTAAGACCACAAAGGGAAGGAATTTTTCTTTCGGGAATTTAAGTGGGAAATCGGAAAATTTTTGTTTTCGAGGAAGGTTAGACGACCAAAATTGCATTTTCAAAATTGATACAGGCTCAGATATTTCGATTTTAAATAAAAGGTTAGGTCGGGAAGGCAACAGTTTTGAGTAGGGAGTAGAAAATTGAGGTATCGTACTGGGCAAGAAGTTCCTATTGATTTTAGAACAAAGGTTAAAGTAGAGATAGGGAAGTTTTTCTTAGAATTTCCGATGTATATGGCGGAAATTGAGAATGAATGCAGATTTTCTTCTTAAAATCGGATAGAATAGGATCTTTAATTTGCTATTAGTAATGACGTTTTTGGAAAAGAAGAAAACCTATCTTGTTCTCGTATTGGTCTCCCAGAAAAGAAAGTTTCTGAATTTTTATTAGATTTCTTTAATAGGAATTCTGAAAGGTTAGATTATTTACAAAAGAAAAGTTTTTCTGAATTTCACGAAGAATTTCAGAATATCTTCACGGAAAATATTGTAGCGGGTAATTGCTCGGTAATAGAGCACTCAATTTCTGTAGGAAAATCAAGTCCTTTAAAACAGACTTCTAGAGGCATCCTCTTTCAAATGCGAGACGAGGTAGAGAAAATTCTTGAAGAAATGAAATAGCAAGGGGTGAAAAAATCCCATAGTCCTTATGTTTCATCTGCGGTTATGGTGAAGAAGAAGGATGGGACGTTAAGGTTTGTGTGGATTATATTAGGTGTACAAAAAAGTTCTGAGCTTTTTTTTGTAAAATTTAATCTTTATTCAAAAACAAACAAAAAAATATTAATCAGCGAAATATTCCCCGTTTGCATTACCGACCTTTTGCTATCTTTCGGGTAGCTTGCGAATTCCTTGACGATAGAAGCTCACCGGCTTCGAAGCGATAAAGTCATCAATGCATTTTCGTATCTCTTTAAATCTCACGAAATGTGTATCAGCCAAATGATGCTGCAGCGACCGGAATAGGTATTAATCGGAATGCGCCATGTCTGGGCTATACGCCGCGTGCGGGAGAAGTTCCCAGCCTAACGCAAAGATATGGTCCTGAGTCACTTTCGCAACATGTGGTCGAGCATTGTCATGAAGCAAGATCACTTTACGACGTCCTTGGCCAGTAAATGGTCTCTTTTCTTCTAATGCATCGCTCAAATTGGTCAATTGTTGTTGGTAGCGATCTGCCGTGATTGTTGCACCCGGTTGTAACAACTCGTAATACAACACACCTTTCCAATCCCACCAGATACAGAGCAAAACCTTCTTGGCGTGGATATTGGGCTTTGGCGTCGATGTCGAAGGGTGACCAGAGTCAACCCATGATTTTCTACGTTTAGGGTTATCATAAAGAATCCACTTTTCATCGCCTGTAATGATTTTGTGCAGAAAATCTTTTTCCGGAACTTTGAAAGCAAAGTGAGTGCAGTGTCACGCCGACGATTTTTGTTGTCTTCGGACAATTCATGCGGAACCCATCTGTCTTCCTTCTGAACCTTTCTCATCGTATGTAAACGTACGGAAATGGTTTGCTGCGTAACGCCAAGCTGTTCTGCAAGCTCCTTTTCAGTTTGCGCAGAGTTTATATCCAGCAGTGCTTGCAATTCGTCCGTTTCAATCTTTTGAGGGCGTCCAGCACGCGGTTCATCTTCAAGACTGAAATCTCCTTGGCGAAATTTTTGATACCATCTTTTACATGTAGTATGACTTACAACGTTCTCTCCATATGCAGCACAAATCTTTGCAATGGCTTCAGCAACATTTTTCTTCAGATGAAACGCGAAGTGGATGGAAAATCGAATATGTTCTTTTGTTATTGCCATCGTGAACACTACTGATTTTTATGTGCATCAAACGCCAAACCATATGGCATTTTAGAAGGCCAAATGTCAACGCTTTAAAACCGCAAAAGGGCGGGAAGATATATAAAATTTAAATTGTTATTTCGATTGTATGAAATCTAAAGCAGAACTTTTTTGTACACCTAATAGAAAGCTCAATGCTGTCACTGAAAAAGATTGTTACCCATTGCCAAGAATTCTTCTTGATCGATTATCAGGAAATTCTTGGTTTTCCATTTAAAAAGTGGGAACTGGCAGGTGAAACTTCGTCCAGACAATAAGGAAAAGACAGCATTCTCGATAGGTAATGGGCAATTCACTGTGATGCCATTTGGATTATGTAATGCCCCAGCGACTTTCGAAAAGTTGATGGGAAGAGTTCTTCATTAGATATTAAATAAAATCTGTTCGGTTTATTTAGATAATGTTGTGATTTTTAATAAACCTTCGAGGAGGTGTTGGCTAATTTTCGAGAAGTTTTTCTTCGTTTCAGAACAGCAAATTTAATAATAAATCCAAAGAAATGTTCCCTGTTTGGAAAGAAAGTTAAATATCTAGATCATGAAGTCTCGGAAGAAAGAATCTCTATTGATTCTGAAAAGATTGCCTCCGTCCTGGAATAGCCTGTTCCGCGGAATAAGAGACAAGTCCGTAGCTTTTTACTTCTATTATAGAAAATTTGTTAAAGGATTTTCGCAAATTGCAAAACATTTCCCGACCCATTGTCCTTGACAGAGAAACAGTGATTTGTTTGGGATGAACATTACCAAGAGGCATTTAAAAAGCTAAAGCAGTGTTTGATCTTTTCCCCTGTCTTCTCTTTTCCAATTGAGACAGGAAAATTCATTTTGGATACTGACGCTTCGAATCATGGCATTGATTGGCTGTTTTATTCCAGATTCAAGAAGGAAAGGAGAAAGTAATTGCTTATTTTAGTAGGGTGTTAAGTAAAAGCGAAATAAATGTTACTCGGAGAGAGTTGTTAGCAATAGTTGACTCTTTGAAAAGTTTTCATCACTATTTGTACGGATGGGAATTCTTAATAAGAACTAACTATGTTTCTCTCCGATGTCTTTTAGGGAACTAGAAGAACAGTTGGCCCGCTGGTTGGAATGTCTTCAACAATATACTTTCGAAATTTCTCATCGAGCAGAGAAATTGCATGGGAACGCAGATGGGTTATCGAGATACCCCTATGCGAAAAATGACTTATTGCGCTAGAGTGGAAAGAAAAGAGGAGGAAAATAAAGGGGAATATTTAGGGAGAATAGTTTTAGGGGAAAGAGAATCGAAGGATTGGGCAGCGCAGTTAAAAAATCCTTCGATTGTTGAAATTCTTCGGAATAAAGAAATAGGTAGACGCCCTCTTCGACATGAGATTATTTCCGGGAATATTTCTTTGAAAATTTATTGGTCTCAATTATTGGGATTCTTTGGTTATTAAGGATGGAATTCTTTGTAGGATATGGGAGTCTCATGATTTGAAAACTATTATTTTTCAAATCATTGTTCCTCACAAAATGATGCAGCAGGAGGATCTTGGAGGAATCTTGGAGAAGGCTCATGATTCTCCTATAGAAGGGCATTTTGGAGTTAACAAAATTCTTGAGAAGATTCGGAAGCATTTCTTTTGGGCAACATGCAAATAGGATGTGGAACATTGGATTAGGGCCTGTAAAATTTGTGTTGCTAAAAAAGATTTTACTGGAAAGGGAAAATTTGTTTTTCAGATTTGTAATGTGGATGTTCCCTTTGAGAGGGTGCAGATGGACGTGTTAGGCTCTTTATCATTTTTTTTCCGGGAATAAATATTTATTAGTAGTCACTGATTGCTTTTCAAAATGGGTGGAAGCTTTTCCATTGAGAAATATCAAAGTTAATACGCGCAGAAATCTTTGTAAGCCAGATCTAGGCATGGAGTGTCATTAGAAATATATACGGATCAGGAAAGGAATTTCGAATCGCGAATGTTTTAAGAGTTATGTCAAATTTTAAGAATAAAGAAAACTCGTATTACTCCTCTTCATCCACAATCTAAGTGGAATGTCAAAACTTTGTTAAATTATTTATCGAAATTTATTTCAGAAAATCAGAAAGATTGGGATCGATGGGTTTCTTTAGGATTATTGGCTTATAGATCTTCTAAGCCTGAGGTCACAAGTTTTATTCCTGCAGAGTTAAATTTGAGAATTAAGGTTACCTATAAATCTTCTTCGTGGTTGTCCTCCTGAAATTGGTAATGTTCCCCAGGAAGGAGGATATTCGTTTAGATTGAGGGAGAGAATGAATCATATCCATAATGTTGCGAGTCAACATATGGATTTGAGGTCGCAAAGGACAAAAATGAATTATGATTGAAAAGATAGGTGGCTGAATTTTGTGTCTGGCCAGAAGGTTTGGTTTTATAATCCTCAAAGGATGCGAGGAAGGGCTCCAAATTGCAAAATAATTGGGAAGGACCTTATGAGGTAGTTAGGAAAATGAACGACGTAGTTTATTGCATTCAGAAAATGAAAAGACATAAAAATAAAATGGTACATTTAGATAGATTAGCTCTATTTGAGGAAAGGAAAAATTTATAGGAAAAAGAATCGAAGCTGAGTCTGTAAATGTGTAAAAAGAGATATATAAATATTTTATTTTTGGAGAAACAATTAATTGGAAGAAAGTTTTTTAGGTAGATATTATTTATGTTTACGTTTCTTGTTTGAGATTTGTTGGGAATCACCGCTTTAAGAGGAAGATCTTCTGCTTACTACCTGAACATCCGGTTAAAGAAACTTTTTTTAAGAAGACTGCTTCGCCCTCGGTTTTTTTGAACCGTGATTTTTCCGAGGGACGTAGGGCGAATGCCGAGGTGAGGACTTGGGGTGTCCGTAAGGACGAAAGAGTCCACGGAAATAGGGATATAGGACTGGTTCTAACCCAGGAGTTCCGAGCAGAGTGCGGGTGTGCGGGGTAACTCGGAGATGCGGGATAAAGGAGAGGAGATAACTGTTGGTAGGCGCGGGGAAGGGGGAATGCTTTGTCGATCCTTTGAAACGTACTTTTGAGGGGGAGGCAGGAGGTGTCTCTTTTTGTCTAGGAAGAGCTGCTAGAAAAGATAGTTTAGGTAGTTTTTTATAGAAATTGACGTATGTGTTAGAAAAAAAAGCGCCGATATTCCGACTGCTACGTACCTAAAACAATGTACCCTAAACAAATTGCGAAGACAATTCAAAAGATTTATGATGCTGTCCCGATTTAGAAATAGCATTGATGACTGTATATGTCGCAGCATGTTAAGAGAAGCGCCAATAATCCGGTTGCTATAAACAAATGTACATGTTGCAACGAGTTAATTTCGAACAATCTCGAAAAATCCGTTATTCAACGAAAATAATGTATTAGTTGGTAAATGGATCCTTCTCCTCTCTTAATTTTTTTTCTTGGGTTTTTCCTAGTAATAAATACTGAAATACTCCTAGTAATAAATACTGCTCGTTCCTGTTTGGTCAACTCCAAGTTTTCACGTAGGAGCCAAATAAATTTTGATAGCGATATGGAACGGAAACTATAAAAATGAATACATTACCTCTTTTTTTATCGATGTTATACCAATAAATAATAACATTTTATCATAAATACCAAGTTTTTTTTATGTTGAAAAAAACAATTCCGGAGATCGATTGATATTATTCCAACTTATTTTAAGTTATGCTTTAAGTTATGCTTATATCTTTAAAAAAAGAGTCATCAAATCCTTTCTACCGGACCTTTCAGAGAAAAAACTAGGGATGAAAAAACGAGAAAACTTGGGTTGCTATAAAAAATCAAAATTGCGACTCGGAAAACCTATGACCATACTTCGAGTTCGACAAAGGGACAACGAAATTACAGATATATATAGTAGATCACATTAGATCTCGGAAGCCTCGAAACGAATATCAATCGCGATACTGTGTGAGAAAAATGGCTGACGGTGCGAATATTGTAATGGAAAATGTGATGAATATGGACGTGATGAATATGGACGTGATGAATATAGAAGACATCGTGAATATAGTGGACGGAGTGTTGGGAGACAAAGAAGAAATAGAGATTAATGTTGGAAATATTGACATTGATATTGAAGATGAAAATGAATAGCACGCGTTGTCTGACGACAGCATAAGTGATCAGAGTGAGGAGCTTATGGATTATGCAGAGAAAATTGTTACGCGTTCGGAACATGCACTGAATGGTAATAAAAAACATTGTACAATACAATTTTACTATTCGACGGGTGGTGCTCTAATTGTATGTGCCGAATGCATGGTTCGTCTGACGGACACTGACATTGGAATAATGTATGCCGTTAGGAAGTATGAGATAAATACTCTTGATGTGCTAAACGGTCGATTTTGCTCCAATTGCAGTCAGTCCGTATATATAACAATGCCATATAACATGTCCCCAATTTGCACCGCGTAAGAAAGACAATATTGTGGACGAGTCATGTGCAAGTGCAAGTGCTCCGTGGGACGTAATATAATACATAAAAAATGGAACACCTCGAGCGAATGGAATGCGAGCTGCTGGAGCAGTACAGCCAGGTTGCTACTTTGGTGGAGTGTTTCGCGTGGCTGCAACGATGTGACGAGTGCATCGAGCAGCTCGAAGAAGCTCAATTATAAACGGTCTCGACTCATCGTTGGAAACAGACAATCTATAGTGGAGGATCGCGCGACTCGCGGGTACAAAAATTCAATTAGAAAGACGTTTTGTGCACTTTGATGGCGATACGCGAGTACCGCGAGATAATGGATCTCTCGTTTGGCGCGAGATTGATACGGCGTTTGAAAATCGTATATTGACTGGTGCGGTGATTAACGTGGATTATATCGAACCGCGACGATTTTTGGAAGACGCTGGTGATGTAGTGCTCGAGTGAGTGCGAGATATTGTAGAAAAACACGGTAATGTGAAAATGAACACCGCATTCAACGACGAGTTTGTGATGGGCGATAAACGCGCCAATAAAAATATAAACACTAAAAATAGTGAACTCTTTCGAGTGTCAAATGTGGATGAGTGGTACGAGCAGCACATCATCGAACCTATCGCTCGAAGAGTTTTAGGAACGCAATAGTGAATGGGCGCTGTCGCAAATTCTTAATCTGACTAAACGTGAACAAATATAATCCCATGCACGCGGGATGTTACATCGAGTTACCGCGGGAAATTATGTTGAAGAGAGCGGTAATTAACGTGCAGTCAACAATGCGTGTTTCGCATGGTCAATGATCGCAGCCTGCATCTGGCCGAAAGGCATACAAATCGGGAATCGTCGTATCCACATTATACGACGGTTTTGAATCTCCAAGACGTTTCCGATGACGTTGAATCAAATTAAAAAGTTTGAACATCTCAACGACATCTCCATCAACATCTACATATCAAGGGAAAGGTATCAAGGGAAAGAAGATTCTTCCGATACATCTGATAACAAAGAAGATGGAGAAACACGCAAATCTGTTGTACGTGTAGGATCGCGATAATGCAGGATACTTCACGTATATCAAAAACTTGTCCCGTCTCGTGAATTCGCAACTGAGTAAAAAAGAATACAAGAAATACTTTTGTGATCGTACATATGCATATTTTTTTAACAAATTGTAAAATATTTTATAATTGTTAATTTAAATGCTAAAAATACTAAAAAATCATGTTTTCCGACATCTACATTATTTTAATTCATCCGAGAAATTGTAATCGCATACGATGGATTGCGATCGGATGACCGATTGCGCCATCCGACTGCCGAGCGAGGATGACAAGTAGCTCGAATTCGAGAACCACTGCAACAAAGAACAACTTCCATTCATCGTCTATGCAGATCTAGAGCATACTGCGAAAGATGGAGCCGCAGAGGGAAGATACGACGTCATACAGCAGCACGAGGTATTTAACGTAGGATATTATGTGCGATGCTCGTACAACGACGCGTTATCGGCATATTGATTTGGATCGCGGTGAGGACTCCGTTGATTCATTCGACTTGAAAACTTAGCGCATCGCGTAAAAATTCTGTTATCCGCGAATGTTCTCATCGAAACGTTATCAAAAGAAGTCTTCCCCAGTGGGAGGCATACCGGGAGCGCGACGCGTTGTCATATTTGCGAAAAATCATTTGCATCAGATAACATGCGGGTACGCGATCATTGCCACCTTACAGGTCGTTACCGTGGTCCCCATTTGAATTGCAATTTAAATTATAAAAATTCATATTGCCCGTAGTTTTTCACAATTTATCCGGTTATGACGAGCACTTTGTTATCATGAAAACAACTAGGGCGTACAAAGACAGGATCGATATGCTGCCGATAACAAAAGAAAAATACATTTCGTTCATTAAATATGTCAAAGATATCGCCAACAGATCAGATTTGCAAAATTGCATATCGTACGATTATGATTTATCGATTCGTACAAATTTTTTAATATCAGCCTCGATAAATTGATATCTTTTTTAAGCAGAGAGAAATTAAAAATTTTACGTTTCAAATTTTCCACGTTATCGAACGAGGATTTTTATTTGTTTACGTGTAAATCAATGTAAAGGTCTTTCCTTACGTGGATCGCGCGGACAAGCTGCAGAACACGCGCCTATCACTGCGCGAATCATTTTATAGCTCCTTGACCGGTGACACAGTGTCGGAGAACGATTACGTGCACATTATGAACGTTTGGCAACGGTTTCTCCATTGAAACCCTAGGCAAGTACAGCGATCTATATTTAAAGATCGATGTCTTGTTATTGGTCGACGTTTTAAAAATTTCCGCGACAGATGTATCGAAAGTTACAGTCTCAATCCCGCACATTACTACACTTTGCTAAGTTTCACGTGGGACGCCATATTGAAACGCGCGTAAAATTTGAGTTGCTCACCAACATCAATATGGTTATGTTTATCGAGCGTGGTATACGCGGCGGTCTCAGTCAATGTTCCAATAGATACGCGCAGGCCAATAACAAGTACATGCGTTCATACAATCCATCGAAACAATCGTTATACTTGATGTATTATGATGAATAACCTGTACGAATGGGCAATATGTCAACCTGTGCTGTCCTATGCTGAATTTCAATGAGTCGGAAACGTTGCGAATTTTGATGCGGAGCGCGATCGCTTCGGATTCGCCCATTAATTATATTCTTGAGGTTGATATCGAGCATCCGCATCATCTACACGACTGATACTCTGACCTACTTTTCCGCTCGACGCGCGGTTAGCCACCCGGCACGTGGATAAACTTCTCTATACGAAAAGAAGCGGTATGTCATCCACTACCGCAACCTACAGCAGTGCACACGCCATGGTCTTCGTATCGCAAAGATACACCGCATACTACAATTCGCTCAATCCACCTGGCTTCGTGATTACATCGAACTTAATATATAGCTTAGAACATTCGCAAAAAATGATTTTGAAAAAAATTTGTATAAATTGATGAACAATGCGGTATTCGATGGAAAATGTTCGAAATCACATCGATGTAAAACTAACAACGAAATGGGACGGACGGTACGGGATGGTGCAGAGACAATAATTGCAAAATCAAATTTCCATAGCTGCAACATCTTTGCGGAAAATTTAATTGCCGTCGAATTGCGTAAACTCGAGGTGAAGTTCAACAAGCCAATTTACGTGAGTATGTGTATACTCGATATATCGAAAATCTGCTTGTACAAATATCACCACAAATATATGTTGCCGTTGTATCGCGACAAATGCAAAATTATGTACACTGACACAGATAGTCTTGTATATCACATCGAGTGGACGATGTTTACGAGACGACGAAACGCGATATCGCTAGATTCGACACAAGCGATTATCCACGGATGGCGTATGGTATGCCTTTCGCGAATAAAAAAATATCCGGTCTAACGAAGGACGAGAATAACAGTGCGATAATGACAGAATTTTTCGGACTCAGAGCGAAGATGTACGCGGTGAAGGTGGGCGGCAAAAAGAACACTAAAAGACGAAAAGTGTAAAGAATAATATCGTAGCGCGAACAATAACTTTCGATGATTACACGCGGTGTTTGAGCAAAGAAATCGAAATGACTTGTCATCAGTCATGTATAAAATCAAAGCTACACAAAGTATATACGGTGTCGAAAATTGTTCTGAGTCCATACGATGACAAACGATACATCGTACCGGATCCAACGGAGACGTTATCGTGGGGACATTGGCGGATACTTTTGTAATATACATGTATATATTTTTTATATTTTTTTATATATTTTATATAGTTTATACATATACGTACGTATGTACGTACTTCTTGTAGTTTATATGTATACGTATATACATAGGTACGTATGTATATATGTACGTATATATGTACATATGCATATACATATGTACATATGTATGTACGTACGTATGTACATATGTATATACATATGTATGTATTTCTTGTAGTTTATATGTATATACGTATGTACATATATAGGTACATATGTACATACGTACGTATTTCCTGTAGTTTTATACATTTTATACATTTGTAGTTTTATACATTTTATACATTTTATATATTAGCATTTCATCATAGTTACTATCATGTATAGTTTCTTTACGAAGATGGAAGAAAAAATAAGACTTATTGTATACTTATTTTTTATATAAATATTTTTTTATTTGTTTTTACAGTAAATGAATTTAAGATTTTTTGAATACATTTATAAATATTTTTATATTTACAATAAATAAATTAAATCACATTGTTTTTGTGTATCCAAGAATGTGACCCATCGAATCCCAGCCATTGACGTAAACCTTGTCTCCTTTTCTACGCAGTACTTTCTCCACGAGATACACGTCGCACGATACAACTCCACGGATGAGTCGCGCGATACAATTCGTGCTCGTAGAACGCTCCAGCGACAAATTCTCTGCAATAGTTTTCGAGTAGATAGATTACGGAATTAGTATGCTGTACTTTAATGATTTTAAATATCTCGGCGGACAAATTTGGCGTGTAACCTTTTTCGAAAGTTGTCTTATACTTGCTCACACGTATCACCGAATCACCTACTTTGAATTTTACTGGACCTGCGACTTCGCTCTGTACACCGTGCCCAAGAGTTTTTTGGCGATCACGGGAGTTACGTTAACGGGTCGCATGCCAATAGTGCGATGTTTGCGCGCGTTGTAATCTGACACGAGACGCGGCAGCGCGTCGACCCACTTATAAGTATCGTTGAATGTAAACATCTTCCACATGTCGTTCTTAAGCGTGCGACTGAACCGGTCGACGATCGATGCCTTCAATATCGAATACGTGGAATAATGATTAACGTTATGTTTTTTCAAGAGTTTCTGCACATTGGCGTTGTAAAACTCCTTTCCCATATCCGTTTGTAAGTTTCTCGGGCATCTTCCGCTCTCTCGAATTATTTCGGCGATAACGTAGCCGTCTCGCTTCCGACTTTGCTCTTGATACGGCCCAGGCATACTGCATCGATGACGGTGAATATGTAGTGATGACTTCTGTTGAAACTCGAGTGGGCGCATCTCGATGATATCAGTTTGCCACAGATCATCGTATCCCCGAATTATGATACGTCTTCGTGAAAAATTTCTTCTTGCCGGAGTGTGCAATTCTTCAACGAATCATTGTCTCACTGATATTTATTTTTTATTAACATTTTTTTCACGTCCATCGGATTTTGATGATCTCATGTTTCGACGATGTTTGATATTAATGTATGTAAATAAAATATATTATGATTAAAGTTTTTTTTCCTCATTGACATCAATCAACTGGCTCGTTTCATCGACATGATTTAATTTATAATAATGCCGACTTCACGAAGTTCCTCGATGATCGACAGCATCTCATTGTGACCAGCTCGGTGCGAAGCGTCGAGCAAACGGAGTTGATCCACCAGTTCGTTGGGATCGTCCAAATGCACGTAATCGATCTTGTTGTCATTTAACTGCATGGTGGGTGGTATATTACTCACGTCTGCATCGTTTTTATTGCTTTTTTTATATGTAGATACGAGCGGAGCGATGATGTTAGTGTACTTGTATCTCTTGTTGCCCATGATGGGATTATGGGCGCTGTGACCATCTATGATGTCTATGAACATTCGTTATTAACAATATACTTTTATACGTTTGTTTGTCAAATTCGATAAATATATCTTATCGGGAAATCTCTTGAAGATCAATTTGTATAATCCTGGTGTATCATTATCTCACATTGTCTATGATTATGGAGTCATTCTTGTCAACGTCAAACTTTTTGTCACCGAGCATTGTACCACTTTTGTCAAAATAGATACCATACACATTATCGCTTTATCTATGTCGTCACCGAGAAGAAGGCCCACGTACTTTCGTCCAAATGGTCCTAACTGATCATGAAGCGTCTCACGACTTCCATGCGTTTACAGACTCTGTTTGATGGTTGTTTCGAGTGACGGTTCACTGACCTCTGTTGTGCGGGTCGTTTCGGGGATCGATCAAGGAGTCGGCGGGAATGAGGCACTCACTACTTTGTTCGATACTAAATAAACTTTATTAAAACTTGATACATATTGTCCTTTTTAATTCGAACTGCGACAGACGTGCACGGCGGATCTCGACCAGTCCTCCCCTAGTATCGGTCTCCTGTTTTTATCCTGTTCCAGGCGGCCGGTCCTTGCCGTGTCATCAAAATGTTCGTCAGCGTTCGCGGTATATTTCTGGGTCGCGCGGCGGCTTTCCGCGTAAGGGCCGCGCAACCCGGTTAGCAGTTGCTTCACGTGGAACGGTTACACAATATTTGCGCGATTAGCACGGTAGCGTTGGTAATCGCTATCGCTTGATAAAATAATAATTCGTCGGATAAAGTAACGCTTGCCGCAATCCGCTTTGTCAGCGGTGGGCGTGATTGCGTTCTCGGCACTCACGACACGTCTTTTGTTTCAAAAATATGTTCATTTCGCACGAACAGCGATATTTTCGATGGTTCTTTAGATAGTTCTTTCAGTAGTTTTCAAAGCGCGATATTTTTTAAAAATCGACTCGCTCGTTTTCGCAATCCGTTTCGTTATTTTCTCGCGATCTTTAATGTTATCCATGTTACTTAGTTGACGTATCGACATCTACTAATCACGTTATGGTACCGCGAACATGTTAAACATGTTTCTTTTCTATACTGCCTGTTGACGAACGGACTGTTCTTGTCTATCGCTAGGAATCCGTGCTCGCGCTGCCAATAATCGCGGCATGACGCACAGAATTTTTCGTACGACATGTCGGTATTCATGTGATCGTTATAAATATGTTTCAAGTTGGTACCGTCCTGTTTGAATAGGATCAGCAGGTTTGCATTATCGCGTACCAGATGTTTATGTGTCTTCATACGTCTCGCATACTCTCTCACCACATCTTTGTTATCGCATGCAATGTCGTCGAAGATCGAATTGGGACGTGCCTCGCTCGATGGAATGACGTCACTGTTGTTAGAAAAATAGTCGATTTCGTCGATCGATGACAACAAAGTTTCGAGATATCGATATTTTGGTTATTGCAACGATTTCGATACACGTACACGTTCTCGAAAGATACACCGTGCGGACTCTCGAGCAAACTTATAAGAATATTGGTTTTACCGCAATTCGACGGACCGCAAATAATCGCCCGTATAGTACTTGATAGCATTCACCATGTTTGCACTTCGTCACGATGTCCCCCATCATTCACGCTTTCTCATCGTAGTTCACGATGCGTATCGTCTGCGGGTGCCGCACGAATTTCATGTTCACGCTATCTAGACTTCGATTGAACGCCTATTTATGGGCGCGCGAAACCGCGATTCGCTCAGTAGCAAAAATGTATCTCGCGCTATCGCATCTTCTCGATATTTGGGACTTAAGCGCTGAACAGTTGCAATATATACCGAAAATCATATTGTTACGCGTTTGCGGCGACTATATCGACCACGTGTGGGACAAGCTTCCGGAGCATATAAAGGCGGATTTGGAGGTTCGAACCTATTGTCGAGCTGCGTCGAACATTATAACCAATATTAGCAACGCATGCACATCGACGATCCCGCATCAAAGATAAAAGATTATAGCATATGTCAACAACAACATCGAACGAAGGCTGCGTTGGAGATCTGCTCAATCAAGCAATAAATGCTCTTCCTTTCGAGTTACATATTCCCAGTTATCAGTTTTGCGGTCCGAATATTCGGCTAAAAAGCGATTAGCCAGAGATGAAACGGGCATAAATCCATTGGATGCGGCGTGCCGTGAACACGACATTGCGTATTCTCGGAGCAATGATAGACCGCCGATAGACACGCAGCGGATAAGATACTCGCCGATAAAGCCCTTGGACGTGTCATCGCGAGAGATTCGACTCTGGACGAGAAAACTGCCGCTACAGCCGCTTGGGCAGCGATGAAAGCCAAGACCAAAATCGGCATGGGCATGAAAGCAGGGACGAAGAAAAAACCGACAAAAAAAAATGAATACTTTTGACGGCAAAACGAGGCGGCGTATTACCGATTCTGCCATTGTTGGGCGCGCTCGGATCCATGATTGGTGGAGCGGCCAGCGTGGCGAAAGCGGCAAACGACAAGAAAGTCGCGCAATGTCAACTCGAGGAATTACAACGTCACAATCGCGCGATAGAAATGCGCGTACAAAGACTGTATCTCGCTCTGTACAAAGGCGGACGAGGCGTAACACCGAAAAAAGAAAAAAAAAGAAAAAAAACGCCAAAGAGACAATAAAAATACCTATGGGCATAACCACCAACGTACAATTGAATCAGCTGGCAAAGCGTATGCGCGTACCATTCAGAGGTGTTTTCATGCATGATGCATTACCGACTAACGGCGCGCGTTGAAAAGAGCGGTATCGTCAATCTGGATGATACGATGGGTCCTGGTACTCATTGGGTAGCGTACGCAAAGAGGAACAACCGCATCATGTATTTTGACAGTCTTGACAATCTTCGACCGCCCAAGGAACTGATACAATATTTCGAACACAGTGTTACGACAAATTGAACGTCCTATCAGACGATCGATTAGAGCGTCAGCGGATAGCTGTGCCTGGTTTCTCCAAACGGTCGACGCGCGTGAATTTAAAAAGTCCGACAAAATACCGCGACGTCTCAGTATTCGTCGAACGCTTTTTCCATCGTCGCTGACGCTTATGCTGAGCGGGAAGAGCAGCGTTCTCGTGGCAAACTACTTTTCAGCTATAGATTTGAGCGATGATGATTATAAATTCGGTTTAACAATTTTGGAGATTTATCACACAAATACCGAATGTAAACGCTTCAAACAATACATTTTATTTTGATGAAGACGACGCAGAAATTATGACTCCCGAGGGGTCGTATGAACTGCATGCCATAAATGAATTTTTGAAACGTGAGATTTTGCGGAAACTTCCGCGACGCGACACGTCCGATGGCAACCGCGCGCGGCGATGACGAGATTGGAGAATACCGGATAGTGTTCCGCGCAAATTACAACACGATGAGACGCGAGATTAAATGCAATTATAGAATAAACTTTAACAAGCCCAACAACATTGGATCGCTGCTGGGTTTCTCGTCAAAGCGTATAATGCAACTGCGAAAATGGCATGAATCAGACATATCGATTAACATAATGAATGTAAACATTATCCGTGTAGAGTGCACCGCGGGCGCGTACAGCAACAACAAAAGTGTGCACACGATATACGAATTTTCGCCGAGCGTGCCGCCAGGATATAAGATATCGGAAAGGCCGATACAGATTATTTACCTGCCAGTCATCGTATGGAACATTACGGAGCTAACGATACGCATTGTTGACCAGAACGGACGATTACTCGATTTTAGAGGAGAAGAGATCACCATCAGATTGCGTACGACGGCAACAGTGATAACACGAGCAGACGAGCCTGACATTTGAGATGCTCGTGTTGAACGAAGCGAAGCACGCGCAGAGATATAATGCATTCTTTACAAAGAAGACACTGATCGACAATATTCGCTCATCCGGTTGCGTCAAAAAGAGGAAGAAGCTCAACGCGTCGAACGTTAAATTTTTGAAATCACTGGGATTCATCGTACGAGCTATCTGAGATGGCCGATATCTTGAACATCGGAGGGCAGCCGATCTTTGACGACCGCATTGTCAAGATGAAGACTCACACATAAAATCCATATGTTAATACGACAATTGGACATAGCAATGAAGACCTGGCGCCATCTGACTATCACCTCTTCGCATCAATGGGGCACGCGCTCGCAGAGCAGCACTTCAGCAATTTCGAGGAAGTTGGAAAATGGCTCGACGAATGGTTTGCCGCAAAAGACAAGCAGTTTTTCTGGCATGGTATTCATAAATTACCTGAAAGATGGGCGAAATGTGTAGAAGCCGATGGCCAATATTTTGAATAAAAAAAAAATTAATTTCCCTTGAAAATTACGTGTCTTTTTTTACTAAAAAACCGGAAAAAACTTATGCATACACCTGGTATGTGGCATGCTGGAATTGTCATGACTGACTATAGCGCGAAAAGTGTAACGACATCTAATGGATACTTTAATTTTTGTGTGCCGCTCAACATGTTGCTTGGCTGCGTGAAGATTACAGATGTGTGGTAATTAACGCTCGTCACGAATTGATTTTGATACGAGCGCACAATGATAACAATTGCCTTGTGGGAGATCTTGCGATGGAATCGAAACTTGAATTATTTAAAGTACAATGGCGAGTGCCTCATGTTATGTTGAACGATTGAAGTCAATAAATTATCCATACTACAGATCTTGGAAAGTGGATATCTGAATATGAGTTTCCGTTCATGGGATCTATATGAATACCCTTCATTGCCGAACACGACGAAACATTCCTGGGCCAGAGTCCTTCAAGACTGCGACTCAGCTAGAAAAATGATACGTTATCTTTGCCATGATATGTTATCTTTGCTCTGCAGACTGACAGAAAAAAATAACGTAAATGCACATAAATATTACTTTGACAACTGTAACTTAACCAACATAAAACTTTATCTAAACTCAGAATTTTATCCATACGATGATCTGAATCTAGACTTTAACATACATATAAAATGGACCGCCTTTTGTCAGTTCGTATTTCAAGAGGATTTGTTAGGTATACGTTCGTCGGATTGTCCAGGTTCGGGGTGAAAGGCAGCAAGACGAATAACTCGTTCTTGTTTATTAATTGAATTATTGACCAAAGGCTGATTGTGACAAATGATCGTGATGATGACGATCGCAGCGGATTTGACAACTTCTCGGCGCAGTGACTTACAGAAATTAACGCGGGTATGTACAGCGGCGCAGGTATTTATAACATACGCGGGTCGCGGATATTTTACAGCGGGCGCGGATCGCGGGTATTTTACAGCAGACACGGATCGCGGGTAGATACTCGGAAACGAGGATGGCGGCGGCGGTTCACAGCGGCGGGTGCCGGCGTGTTCGGTCACAGAGCGCAAAGGTCAGAAACAGTGTAGCGTGTGTGGCGATTTTGCCGTACGTTGCGTATATTGGTCGGAAGTCGGAGGAGATGCTTAGCCAGCGCCAGTAACTCCTAGCTGGGGCAACGAACACGCTACCTCGAGCGTTCCCGGCAAGCGGATTCGATGGATCGGTTAGGAAACGGAGAATCGGCTCTGGCCAGTAACTTCTAGCTGGGGCGGCGTACTCGCAACTTCTGCTTGGCGAATTCTCTGTGCGGGATTGGAGTCGATTTCGCTGAAGCGAGCCTAGTGGATGATTCCGAGAAAATCTGTGTCTTTTACGGTACGGGCTTTTTATACCCCGCAGATCGATAATTCGATCTGCGATTAATTTCATAGTATTTCGGATCGATTCGCGGATATTATTTTGCCGAACTAATTTACAATAACAAAATAGTTAATAAACAGTTTTGTTTGTTCCTTCGCTTATATTTTTTAAGTATCGCGTTCGGGTATCTTTGCCGCGTCGCGCTAAGTAGCGTAGATTCCCCGTACGCCGTCCGTAGGCCGTGATTATTATTGAAATAATTCAAGAATTTATCGGCGCTTTCGCGCGTTTAAGCCGACGGGTAGTCGGTCGGACGGAACGATGCAACGGAGTGCATCGTTATACATAAATATGCTGTCTTATGACATGTTTTTACATGTTTCCGTACATCTTATTATCAAATTGATAAACCGTACGAAACGCTACACAACTATTTCATATTTAAGCATTTTTGTTGTGCAATCATTGACTGTTTGCGGTAAAATGAATCCATCAAGAGCGCCACCGTAGATGTGTGATTAGAATTTGAGTTCAAAGAGAATGTACCAGCGAATATTACCGCCTATTGTCTCATCATACATGACCGCGTGATTGAATTTAATTTACTGTTCAACGTAATGTGCAAGATGAGATAAATTGCATCGCTGGTATATAAGAGAGAGAGAGAGAGAGAGAGAGAGAGAGAGAGAGAGAAACAATAAAATCTACGATATATTGAAATCGATCGCAGTCTCGAAAAATTGCTCGTCATAGTCATAGACCAACGTTCGTAGACCTGCAAGGTTTTCTCATTGGAGGACAGTTTGTCGTAAAGGAGTTTGCTGCTCTCAAAGAACGGACCGTTCTCTCTTACTACATTTTCGCAAGCCCTATACCGTGGTATTTCTTCGCAAGTGCCGACAAGTTTCGCGCACGCTGGATGATGCGTCATCACTACAGACTGCGATAGAATGACGGAACGGTTCCGTACAGCGAAGCTAAGAGTTTGATTACGAAAGCTGTGCATACGAAAGAAGACGACAACGACGACGACGACGATGCTATCATATACGTCAAAGGGCATGAAAAACGAAAATGGTTGTGAAACTTGCTTCTGAACGATGAACCAGAGCGCATATATCAAGACTCTGGATGCAGATTATGAAGACGTAGATTCTTTGAACAATCTAGACGCTAATAATATTATACGATGTGGATATCATTATACTAATTGCGCGTTACAAAATGTATTCAAATTGTTTAATTAATGGTCAGATAACCTTAAATAAACATATATAATATATATAAAATATGTTTTCTTTTATTCCTTTCCCCCATCATTACGTTGATGATTAGTTAATATTCCAACGAGCCTATACATTTTTTTCAATGTAACATTCGATCGATCATCGATGACAAAGAAAATTGCATTACAATTTAAGCGTAAAACTTTTTTTCACATTTTTCATTTTTTTAAATGGCGCTTTACATATTTTTTTTATATATGATTAAATCTTTTTTTTCTTTTCTTGAAATAAAAGTCTAACAATTAATTGGTAATGGACGCGATCCTTTTTTTTCTTTCTATTTATGATCACTATAACAATAAACTCGTTCCCCGATATGCTATCTGAGTAGGCAAACAAGAGGGGCCCCATACTCCCGAAGAGGGGGGTGAGGGGGAGGGGGTCATAGGATCCTCGGGGAGTTCGCATCCGGGAAAGAGGGGGATCCCCCTGGCGATCGCCGGAGTAGAGTTTTTTCTCCTCGGTCGATCAAGATGGTTTCCCCCTGGCGGTCGTGGGCCTGACGATCGCGGGTGGTTTTTTTCCCTTTTTAGGGGATGGTTCTTTTCGGCGTCGCCCGCGGAATCCGGTGGGAGGATGTCGCGCATCCTGTTTTTTAGGATACCGCGGTTAGATGCGCGTCCTATGTCTAGGCGTCTTCTACGAAACCTAGCGCATCCTGTTTTTCGTGGCGACAGGAAGGCGCGCGTCCTGTTTTTTAGGATGCCGCGTGTCCTGTTTTTTAGGATGCCGCGCGTTTTGTTTTTTAGGATGTCACGATTAGACGGCGTCTTTTACGGGGCTGGAAAGGATGACATCTTTTCGGGAGGATGCCGCGATTTGGCGCGTTTTCGACGCTGCCTCGGAGTATATATCTAGTCGCGAGAGACATTTTTTTTCATTGTTAAGAACGTGATATATGGAAGAATTCGCACTTAATGGCGGTTCGTCTTCGAGTGAGAACGATGATCCGCCTCTATGCGCATTTGATCATATCGTAACGCATCGCGATTTCGACAGCGATATCGGTGGTGACGATCGTTGCGAGTTGGTTATCGGTGTGACGATAGTTTATAGTGTCACGAGACTATCGCGCCTAGTAACGACAAGGAGTGGATTGCGGTGAGAGAGGACGTTCGCTGGAACGTGGCCACGTATCACCTGCGACGAGAGATCGGTGCAGAGAGCCCGCGAAAGAAACTGTGGATCCAAACGTTGCTCGCTTTGAGCGACAGAGCGATGATCTGCGAGAGAATAGCAAGAGAGAGAGAAATTTGAGACGTCAAATTCGTTGTTCCTACGGTCGGAGTAACACCATGTAGGAGTCGCGATATGGAGAAGAGACACGATCTTCTCGAGCGCACGATGGGAATTGAAGGGATGTCGCGTTTAGGAACAGGAGTGCGTCGAGTGTCTCGAGGTTTTGAGAGACAGATGCGAGAATAGAGTTGACCCTACGGTTACCGGAACGATAAATTCTCTGGTCTTTCGAATAGCGCAGTTGGAGGGTGCGAGACTCGCTTTGAGTCGACGTTTCGATTACTCGGGTGCAAGGTACGACGGTTCGAAGAGATTCGAGTAGGTGGATATCGAGACGATCTTCGCGAATCACGTACTAACGGGTGCGATGGTAAACGAGTATGTCGAACCCCGACGGTTTCTCGAGGACGCGAGAGACACGGTGCTCGAGCGAGTGCGCGTCGATCTCGATATGCACACGTGTTTGAAGGTCAACACCGCGTTTCATGGGAAGTTCGTCGCGAATAATAAGAGCGCTATTAAGAGCATTCGAGGAATCATCAGCTATTCGGTATGTCTGGTCTACGAGAATGGTACGACAGAGATGAATGTTATGGATGTTATTTTGACGTCGCTGGAGGAATTTTAGGACAGCTGTTGGGCGTTACTTCGGATATTAAATTTGATGATCAATGTGAACAAGTGTAATCCTATGCACGCTGAACGTTGGATGTCACTTCCTCTGGAAATAAGGAATAAGAAAGCTGTGATCAACGTACATTCAAACGACAACGCGTGCTTCGCGTGGGCGGTGATGGCCGCTCTGTATCCCGTCGATCTACACCCGGAGAGACCTTCGTCATATCCTTTCGATGGTGTTGAATTTCGACGGTATCGACTTTCCTATGACGCTATGAAAAATCGCTAGATTCGAGCATCTTAACGATTTGTCTATAAATGTGTAACGTCACCCGACTCACCCCCATTGTTTAGACAATACGAAATCGCCCCGACCGATCAATCGTCGGGGTATCGCCTCGACACGGCGATCCTTCTGCGATCCCACCGTCGTAAAGTCACGTCGAAAACCAGACGTAGTCAAACTAAAATCGCACGGCTTCACGTGCACAGCGCATGGCTAAATAATAGACGCTGGTTGACGCGTTACCGCCGCCGGCCCCGCTACCGACCGCGCCACCGAGCATCTTCGCGGAATCATCGAGCACGTTCGATGATTGGATGGAGATTCTCTCAATGGAGATATCGAGAGCAATACGAGAGTGGACACCTTACTGTCTCGCCGGTGATAATTCCTAATCATCCACCGGAGTCACTTAATATACCCGAGTCGGCTGTCGATCGGGAGTAGTCGGGTATTGGTCGGCCGAACTCGGGTTGGGGCGATTTCGAGGGATGATCTCGCCGGAATATTCGCGACAATTCGCCGAACGTGGAACAGACAGTGAGCGAAATTTATTATAACGATTCTCGGAATTCGTCCCGCTTTTCTCGAAACATACGACCAAATTCCGGGACAAATATATTGTAAATATTGTACCTAACAACAACCCTGTCAGCAAAACTGTAAATACTTCAAGCCAGCAATAAATATAAATCTTTGTATGTAACGTAAAGAGGCTCTCGATATTTTATTTCTTTCCGCATAATCCTGACCACATCCGACCGACGCTATCCCGCGAAATACGTCGAAACCAGGAGCCGTGATGAACAGGGGAAACGTTTTAAATGTATTTGTCATTCGAGGGAAAAGAGAGAGGAACGATATTATGGTCGTTCCCTTGTTGCTCACGGGGAACAAGAAGTCTACGCACGTGAATTTGCTCTATCTGTCGAACGAGCGATAACGTCAGTCACTTCGTATGGATGAAGCACCTGTCTCGACTGTTGGCATCCCAAATAAACAGGCATAAGGAGAAAAAGTACATATGCGATTGGTAAGTGTAAGAGAGACTATGCTCGTCGCGAGGTAAATTTTATATTAATTATAAATCGTTTTTTTTTCAGATGTCTGCATTACTTTTACTCGAACGAGAAATTGGTCGCGCATCGTCGAGTGCGGAAGAACGAACGACTGCGCCGTTATTCTTCTGAACGAGGACGATAAGTGGCTCTCTTTCCGCAATCATGATAGAAAGGAGAGACTATTCGTCATGTACGCCGATCTGGAGTGCGTTTTAGAAAAGGGAGATCGACAGGAAATCTCGACAATAGAATTCGCCTATCAATATCACAAGGCGTGGGATATTATTTGCGTAGCACGTACAACGGAATCATATCCGCGTATAAATCTCGTCGCGGCGACGACTGTATCTCGTGGTTCGTCGAAGAGCTGCGCGCTCTCGCGTGTCGCGTGAGGAAGGTTCTCTGCGCGAGCGTATCGATGTCGGAGCTCACGCCGGACGAGTGGAGCGCTTTTCAAAGGGCGACAACTTGTCACATGTGCAGAAGGATCTTTGGGCCGTACGACGTTCGCGTGCGCGATCATTGTCATCTTATCGGACGTTACAGAGAATTCGCGCATGCGAGTTGCAATTTGAACTATCAGAATGCGTTCGTTATTCCCGTATTCTTTCATAATCTATCCGGTTACGACGCGCATTTTATTATCAGGGATGTAGCGAAGATGAAGTCAACTTGTTACCGCTACTAAGGAAAATTACATCGCGTTTTCGAAAACCGTCAATGATTCGGTGTACGGAAAAATTGCATTAAGCTGCGTTTCGTAGATTCGTTTAAGTTTCTCAATACCAGTCTAGAGAAATTAGCTTCGTATCTAGATCGAAAAAATTGAAGATCGCGTGATTCGAATTCTCCGGTCTCGTCGCGGAGGATTTCGAGTTGCTCACGCGCAAGGGCGTATTTCCGTACGAGTACGTCGATAGCGTTGATAAACTATTAGAGATCGAGTTACCGCCGATCAAAACCTTTCACAGTTCTTTAACTGGCGAAACTGTGAGCGCTAGCGAAATTACGAGCACGCGCGAAGGATATGAGAGCGTTTTCGCGTGAGGACTCTCGGCGAATACAGCGATCTATACTTGAAAACGGATGTGTTTCTCTTGGCGGATGTTTTTGAAAATTTTCGGGATACCTGTATGGAGAGTTATGGTTTGGATCCAGCGCATTATTTCACGTTACCGGGATACACGTGGAATGCTATGTTGAAATACACGAACGTTCGATTCGATCTGCTTACTGATATCGATATGGTGTTGTTCGTAGAGCGCGGTATACGCGGCGGTTTGAGTCAATGTTCGAATAGATACGCGCGAGCTAACAACCAATACGAATCGTCGTACGACTCATCTCGACCATCGTATCTCATGTACTACGACATGAACAATCTCTATGGCTGGGTCATGTGCGAATCCTTACCGTACGTGAAATTTCAGTGAGTCGAGGACATCGAGAGTCTCGACGTTATGCCTTATGTCCGTGCCACCTGATTCCGATATCGGTTATATTCTAGAGGTCGATCTCGAGTATCCGCGATATCTTCACGACGGCCACGCGGATCTTCCGTTCTGTCCGACGCGCGAGAAATCGTCGGGAAAGCGGAACAAAAAGCTACTCGTTACGCTCTATGACAAATCGCGTTACATGACGCACTATCGCAATCTTCAGCAATGCGTGCGACACGGTTTACGCGTGACGAAAGTCTATCGCGCGTTACAATTCGCACAATCTCTTTGGCTGCGCGCGTACATCGAGCTCAATACGAAGAATTCGCGCGAGCAATGAGTTCGAGAGGAATCTGTATAAGCTGATGAACAACGCAGTTTTCGGCAAGACTATGGAGAACGTGCGCGATCACGTAGACGTGAGGCTCGTGACGCGTTGGGACGGAAGATACGGCGCGGAGGCGTTGATCGCGAAACCGAACTTCCACAACAGGAGCGTCTGCGACGAGAATCTCATGGCCGTCGAGTTGCGTAAACTCGAAGTTAAGTTTAATCGAGCTATGTCAGTATGTGCATTCTAGAGATATCCAAGACGCGTTTGACTTTCATTACGATTATATAATCCCGCTTTATTGCTCTAAATGCAAAATCATGTACACGGACACCGATAGCTTGATATATTTTTTGGAATGCCAGAATGTTTACGAAAATATGAAGCGGGATATCGTGAGATTCGACACCAGCGATTACCGACACCAGCGACGACAACGCGTACGATATACCGCGCACGAATAAGAAGGTTCTCGGTTTGATGAAGGACGAGAACATCGGAGCAATCATGACGGAGTTCACAGGGCTGAGGGCGAAGATGTATGCTCTAGAGTTCTAGGAAAGAGCGATACGAAGAAAATAAAGGGCGTCAAGAGGAATATCATCGCGAAAACGATAACGTTCAAGGATTTTTGCGCGTTGCTTGAATGAATCGTCGCAGCAATCAAGACGTCAGGCGTACGTTCGATATTGCACGAGATTTACACCGTGTTCGAACTAAAGCTAGCCTTGAGTTCTTACGATGACAAGCGATACGTAATACCCGATTCCACCGAGACATTACCATGGGGTCATTATACGATACCAATGTAATATAAATACTTTTACTAATGTAGAATAAGTAATCGTTTCACGTAAGATATCTTTATACTCTTTATTCATTACAATACAGCCGTTTTATGTATCCAAGAATTATGTGTATTGTCCATTCCTAACCATTTGATGAAAACCCTATCATCCTTTCTACGTAGCACCTTCTCTACGAGATAGATATCGAGATTGGAAACTCGTAGTAACTTGTGTTCGTAGAATCTTCCGGCCACTGGTTCTCCGCGATAGTCTTTCAGCAGATATGTCACGGGATTCGTGCGTTGCATCTTGGCGATTTGAAAAATCTCGATCGTCCAGTTAGGCGTATATCCCTTCTCGAAAGTCGTTTTGAATTTGCTGACGCGTACCGGATCGTTCACCTTGAACCTCGCGGGGGCTGCGATCTTCAAGTGACTGTATACCGTGGAAAGAAGTCTCTTAGCAACGGCGGGAGTTACGTCCACCGGCATTTGATGCACGCGGTTGTTATACTCCGAGATTAAACGCGGTAGAGCGTCGAGCCATCTCTATGATCCATTGAGAGTGAAGAGTATTGAGTGTAATTTACGAGCATATATATTATATCTAAGGGTACACCCCTGAATTAAGAGAATCTAATATTTACTACGTCCCTGGTCTACGTGTGCATCAGCGCTCTCTTTTTCAAAAGTCTTACAAATTGTTCTCGTTTTTCGTTCCTTGCGTGTGCACGACAAGTCTGTTCATTCACGATATCAGAAATAAAGAATAGTTATCAGTGATTCTAACTTTATTTTCTTAATTAACTCATTAGGTTATGGGCCCAGGTCATGCTGCTGTGTGCGGAATAACCTGGAACAGTAAAAGTGATAAAATTCGTTTCTATTCCGGTTTGTGTAACCACAAATTTTTGTGCGTACGTGATCGTGAGACTGAACAATGGCGAACAAAATCGACGTGGCTTCGGTTAAGTTTGATAAAAATTATCAACATGGTTTCAAATGGTCTGTGCTCTCAAAGCAAAAGGTGTGTATGAAATCACCTCAGGAACAGGGATACAACCTCCAGGAGAATCAAATGCGCCTGCACGCAAAGCTTGGTCGAAAAACGATGCGATCGCTAACGGCGGCCATGGACATGTCGCAAATCACTCTCATCGAGAGTTGTACATCCTTGAAATTCTCGACAAGTTGGATTCCATTTACCAACAAAAGTCGGAATTCAATAAGATGATGATTATTGTTCGATTTCATCAACTGAAATTAAATCCAGGCGAATCAGTGGCTCAACACATGGCGAAAGTTGAGAATTTGGCGCGTCAGGTGAAGGAGACCGGAGAGACGCTAAGCGACGCTATTGCTACGAAAATTCTAGGAACGTTACCAACCAAGTATCAAAGTTTTAGGCAGGCATGGAGCTGTCTATGGATCCAGACAGACAGACGTTGTCAAATCTCACAGAGAGATTTTTAGACGAGGAAGCTAACCTAACCTCAACGGAAGAGCAAGAAATGGCTTTTCTCACATCTTCGAATCAGAAGTCTCAAAAAATACCACCACGAAAAACGCAAGACCAAATTCGACGTTCGTAAAGTGACCTGCTACAACTACTGGAAGAAGGGTCACTTCTCACGCAACTGTCGGACTCCTAAGAAGAATAGTGATCAAAAGCTTAGAGAAGATAATCAGTCTGCTTTTAGTGTTCAACTAAGTGATGCTATGTGCGCGATTCCACAATCCAGTGATAGGTGGTTTATGGGCAGCGGTGCGTCCGCTCACATGATTCATCGCAGAGAATTTTTCTCTACGTATCAAGAAGTGAATGAGAACAGTGACGTCTCTCTCGCCAATCATCAGGGCATTAGCAATCAAAGGCTCCGGCACGGTTAAAATAAGTTCCTCAATGGCGAATGGTTTGAATCTTCAATCACGAATGTTTTGTACGTTCCGTTATTGAAAAGAAATTTGTTTTCAGAAGGTGTCTTCATGTCAAAAGGTCTGAAGGTCATTAAAGAAAAATTCACAGCTGAAGTCTACGAGACAGGGAAACTAGTTGTCAGTGCAGTTCGTACGTCGAATAACTTTTACACAATGCAGTTTCGTACGATTGTGTCTCCCGAGGTAAACGCAGTTTCTCGCGCCGATTTAAAACTATGGCATGAACGACTCGGTCATGTGAACTTTAAATATCTATGTGATATGGCAGGGAACAGTCTTGTTGAAGGTATCCAATTAACTGATCGGACTTTTCTGTGAAAATTTTTCGGACTTTCTGTGAATCTTTTTCTGTGAAAACTGCCAATATGACAAACAGCATAAATTGTCGTTTTAAAAACATGAACGAAGAAAGACTGTACCTGGTGAATTAATTCATATTGACCTGTATGGTCCCATGATAGCTGAGTCGGTTGATGGTGCGAAATACTTTATGCTTTTCAAAGACGACGCATCATCATTGCTAACTGTGAACTTCTCAAGCATAAATCCGACAGCCTTGATTCTTTCAAAGAATATGTAAACAAATGTAAAAATAAATTTAGTTTTTCAGTGAAGATTTTACGCTCGGACAATGGGATGGAATTCTGTAACAACGAGTTTCGCGAATTTCTCTCAAATTTAGGGATCGAGCATGAAAGGATTGTTCCTTATATCCCAGAGCAAAATGCTCAATTGGAACGAGAGAACAGAACGGTGGTTGAATCAGCTCGATCTATGCTCTACACGAAAAATTTGCCTATATATCTGTGGTCTGAAACGGTTAATACCGCAGTTTATCTGTTAAACCGAACGCCTTCGAATCAGATTCCAAATATTACACCATTTGAGATCTGGCATGGAAAGAAGCTTTCACTGAACTATGTGAAAGTCTTTGGAAGTGAAGCTTATGTGCTTACACCTAAGTAAAAGGACACTAAGCTTGAATCCAAAAGTACAAAACTCATTCTTGTCGGGTATGACGCGAACTCGACCAATTACAGATTGTTTGACAAGAGAAAGAAGATTATCATCTCTCGAAATGTGGTTTTCAACGAAGCGTCTCTAGTGGAACAACCTAAGAAAAATGCAGTTATTATTCCACTTGAAAACGAGAATGTTATTCCGGAACAGACTCAGGATCAACAACTCAAAGAAAATCAGCAAGCAGCAGCTATCAACGAAGAAGAGTTGCTGAAAGAAGATGACGATTCAGAGGAAACTCGTAAACGAGTATTACACCCTTGTGAATCCCTATGTGTTCCTAGTCGCTATCAAGCTAATCTTGTTGAAGCCGACATTCTACAAACTTTCAAGGACGCTATGATTAGTCCTGTAGCTGAAAAATGGAAGATCGCTATACAAGACGAATTGGAGGCACTAAAGAAGAACAACACGTGGGAGTTGATTCCTCTACCATTCAACAAGAAGAGTATCAGATCAAGATGAATTTTCAAAGTAAAGAGAGATTCACTTGGAGAGATTCAACGCTACAAAGCAAGAGTAGTTGCAAAAGGTTTCTCTCAGGTTGAAGGAATCGACTTTACAGAAACTTTCGCTCCAACAACGAGATTCGACACTATTCGTGTTCTTCTGACAGTAGCTGTCAAACAAAAAATGAAATACAGTTTGACATAAAAACCGCATTTCTTCATGGTAAGCTGATGGAAGAGGTCTACATGGATGTTCCAGATGGAGTTACAAATGTGACAGGATTGCTTTGCAAACTAAAGAAGTCCCTTTATGGACTAAAACAGGCACCTCGATGTTGGAACGAAAGGTTTCATAAATTCCTAAAGGAATTTGACTTTCAGCAATGCCATGCTGACGGATGTGGCAATTTTATGTTGGCAACTTCAAGGGAAGTGATGTGATAATGGTCTTCTACGTTGATGATGGTCTTTTCTTAGGACAAGATAAAACTTCTTGATGAAAATTGTCGACGAACTGGAACGTGTCTTTAAAGTGACAGCCAGTGAACCTAGTCTCTATCTCGGCAAGGAAATTAATAGAGAAGAAGAGGATGGAGGATCTCATCATCATTTCAGGAACCAACTACATCGATCGATTGCTGAAGACTTTTCATCTGGAAGAAATCCCATCAGCACACCAGCTGATCCACACATGTCCTTGACAATTGATGTCAAAGATGAAAAATTAATGAATACGATGCCATACCGTAAAGCAGCTTGGATCGCTGATGTTTGCTGCTCTTACTACTAGAGCAGATATTCTGTTCTCTGTGAATTTGCTCAGCAGATTTTAGAATAGCTATGGTTCTATACATTGGAACGCAGTGAAGCGTGTGTTTAAATACTTGAAGAAAACACGCATTCTCAGATTAAAATACGAGAAAAACAATGACAACGACGTCCTAGTTTGGCAACTCTGATGCTGACTATACAGGAGATCAGGACACCAGAAAATCTACAACGGGCTATGTGTTTAAAATGTGTAGAGGTCCAGTTACCTGGAACTGTCAACGAAATCAGTTTCTCTTTCCACAACAGAGGCTGAATACGTGGCAGCATCAAGTGCATCGAAGGAAGTGATGTGGCTAAGGCAATTGTCAGAAATTGGGGAAAAACAAAAAAGTGCGACTACATTGTTTATAGACAACCAAAATGCTATAAAATTGATCAGAAATCCTGTGTTTCACAAGCGCACATAGATATCACTAAACACATAGATATCGCGTATCATTTTGTGCGAGAAAAATTTGAGAGTGGTGTACTTGATGTGAAGTTTGTTTCAACTTCGGAACAACAAGGTAATATTTTCTCCAAAGCGTTACCAAAACCTATATATCAAAAGATTCGTTCTTCGCTTGGAGATTTCTAATTTGGAGATTTCTAATAATTTGGTAACATCAATTTCTCTTTGTTTTTCTATTTGTTAATCATAAGATTTGTTCTGAAATAAGATTTGTTCAGAAATAAAGAATAGTTTATCAGTAATTCTAACTTTATTTTCTTAATTAACTCATTAAAGAGTCTCCATGTCTTCTTCTTGAGCGTGCGATTAAATCGCTCTACCACTGCCGCCTTCATCACCGAGTACGTCGAGTAGTGACGTATATCGTACCTGTCCGTAACCGCTTTTACGGAGGCGTTGTAGCATTCCTTGCCCTTGTCCGTTTGTAGATTTCGCGGATGTCGAGCGTCATCATGAAATATCTTGGACAACGCTACGATTACCTCGCTTCCGCTCTTGCTTTTCAGCGGCACTTCCCACGCGTACTTACTCAACACGTCAATAATCGTCATCACGTAGTTGTAACCTTTGTTTGTCGCGCGTACGGAAGCATCTCAACATCGGTCTGCCACAGGTCGTTGTAACCGCGCACCATGACGCGACGACGCGGGAAGTTTCTTCGCGCGGGTGCGTGAAGCTCCTCGACGAGTCTCCTTTTTTCGACGCTCATTGTTGATTTACGAGGCGCGATTCGCGCTAGTTTTATTCGTGCTTGTCGTTTCGTGCGTTCACTCTTGTTCCTCGTTCCAAACGTTAATCGCGTTTCATGGTATTCGAAAGACCCGTTTTTAGCACGATTAATAATTCATCTATTTTTTCTCTAGTTATCATTTTATCCACGTTCAACGAGCATCTTGTCCAGTGTCTCTCTCGTTACCGTTTTGTTCGTCAATTTTTTCTCGCGATTCTCATCAGATCTATCATGCTACGCACGAGATTCTCCACGTCCGTCGAGATTTACTCGCGGCTCGTCGACGACGCGTCGAACTCGTTTCGCAGGGATTCCTCTAAATTTCACAGTGATTCCTCTAGGTTCCGCGTTCATTTCTCCTGAGCGTCGCCGAACGTCTCGACGTCCTTTTGGATTTCGCTCAAGTCTCTAACTCGCAGTTCGTCCCGTTTCTCGAGCGCTCGTTCCATCGCGTCTCTCGTCTCTCCTATTCGTTTGTCGTGATCGACGAGCGAGGCCTCCCTCTTCTTTTCGAAGTGTCGCAGAATGTCTACTTCGGTTCTTACATCGTAATACGTGTACTGTAAGAAAATATTCCAAATCCACTTGTTCATATCTTCCAGCTGTTTTCGTAACTCGTTCGTTAGAGCTTTCGACTCCTCGCTCCTTACGCGAAGCGCGTCGTCAACGTAACCCTTGGTCGTCGCGTCGGCGCGTTTAGCTGCCGTATCTTGCGTCTGCTGACGTCATAGTTGTCCGGATTCAGGCAGAGCGCGTTGCGACGCACGTACGCTCGTAGAGACTCGATCGTCGGACGATCGTCGACGTCGCGCTGCCTCTCCAGAGACTTCCTGAATTTGTTCACGGACATCAAGCCTTCGCGAGTGACGAATCTACCACGCGCGATAATCTGCTCGTAATCTCAGCGATCTGCGTATCGTACTTTCAATCTGGTAGAAACAATCTAGTTACGCGCGCCATAGGTTCCTCCAATTCGCCGATCGACTTGGCCGTGCTCTCGTTCGTCTCCGACAGCAACGCTCAGGTGCTCGCCAAGAGTTCGTTCGCGTAGCTTCTCGTCTCGGAGATCCTCGTCTCGAAACGCGCTATCCACGTAAGTTTTCCTCGCAGCATCATTATCAATTCTCGATGCGGCTAAACGCCGTATGGTTCTGTCTCTCGCGTCGTAGTAATCGTCGCTCAGACAGAGCGCGTTGTTACGCACGTAACGTAGGGACTCGATCGACGGTCGCGAGCGTACCCTGTCGCTTCCGCCGAACGACTCCAACAGTCTTCCGAACTTGTTTACCAACATAACGAGAATACAGGCCGCTGCGAGCGCGCGCCGCGTTTTATTCGATCGCGTCGATCTCGCAAAGCTTCTCGATTATCGACAGAATCTCGTTGTCGTGAGCGTCGTTGCCCGCTCGTCGAGAGGCGTCGAGCAATTGAAGACGGTCGACTAGCTCGTTGGGATCGTCCCAGTGAACGTATTCGATTCTTTTGTCTCTCACCCACATAGTGGATGGAATAGAGTCGATCCTTCTTTTTCTCACCTTACCAGTACCAGCGCCAATTTTGTCTCTATCGAACAAAAGCGGCGCGATGATATACTTGTACTTCAAATCATTGTTCCCTAGAACGGGCATAAGCGCGTTGTGATGCGCGTCACACCGATAGGCGTTCGTAGTCAACAGTATACTCTTGTACGTTTACTTGTCGTTCTCCGTGTACACAACGTTATCGGGAAGTCTTTTGAAGATCAACTCGTATAAGCCCGGAGTATGCGGATATCGTGCGTCGCCCACGATCACGCTGTCGTCGGCGGCCACGTCGAATCGCTTGTCGTCGAGCATCGAGCTACCCTCGTTGAAGTACACCTCGTAAACGTGGTCGATCTCACTCTGTCTGTCCCGCTTAGAAGCGCGCCCATATATTTGTGACATAACGCGTGTCCCATTGCGCGTTCGAGATCGATTCCTTCGATTCGCTTCTAGTCGCAGGATTAGCCATCGCGATCGAGGACGATCTCGTCGAGAGACGTCTTTTCGTCGGTCTCGACGGCGGCTCGTCGTCGGTCTTGCGTTTCCTCTTAGCGTCGACGAATGCGATCGGGTCGATTTCCTCGGTCGACTCGTCTCGCGTGATGTTCTCGGTGATTCGTTTCAACGGTTGAACGATCGATTTGAGTCGCTTCTCCAGCGCGATCTCCTCCTCTATCTCACCGGTCTTTAACGCTCTGTGCTTTTTACGTATAGAATCTTGAGTCTTCGCGATCTCTCGCGCCGTCGAGCGACGTCCATACTCGCTGCAGCGTCGATGTTCATCCTCGTCGTACAACTGATCGCTCTACACCACGGCGAAATCATTAAATTCTTATCTGTATCTACCGTTCCTTAACGCGCTGTCCTTATCGATGACTACGAAACCATACTTGCGTTTCCAACACGCGCGACACGAGGCACAAAAATCCTCGTACGATATGTTCACGTGCTCGTTGTAAACGTGCTTTAGGTTAGTGCTATCCTGCTTAAACAGAACCCAGAGATTCGCGTTGTCGCGTATCAGGTGTTTTGGAATTTTAGCGTACGTCTGACAGAGATAGAAACAATCGATGTCGAGTGTTGGCTCATGGCGAAATATTCCCTGATCGCGTTCTGCTTATCACAGGCCACATCGTCGAACACGAATATCGAATCGGGAAGCGCTTCGCTCGGTGGCATGACGTCGCTATTATTTGAGAACGCGCGATAGCCGATCTCGTCCATCGATTCGAGCAATTCCGCTATCGATACTTCGGTTGTTATAGAGATTTCGAGTAGACGTACACGTTCTCGAAATGCATGCCGTGCGGGTTTTCGAGCATGCTTATCAACATGTTCGTTTTACCGCAATTGGAGGGGCCGCAAATGATGCAACGTATCGTATTCGGTAGTAGAGGGCCGTGTCTGCCCGCCCTCCCGACTGCCGTCCGAGATTCGTCGAGCTTTACGATCAAGATTGGACACTTCCTATAGCCGGCGACCGTCGAATGAATCGCATTTACGCGCGTGCGCTCGTTTCGAGGAGACGCGACCGATAATCATTCTACTTATACTCGATAGCGATTCGATTGTGCACAGTGATCGATATGTTTCCCCTATTGATGAACAAACACGATATTCTCAATCTATCCGCCGAACAGTTGCGACTTATTCCGATCGTTCTCATGCGCGATTTCGACAGATGGAGCTACTCTGGAACAAACTACCCGATCATCTGAGAGCGGATCTCGAGGTGCGAACGTTGGAGAGCGAATGATATCTGAGCATGGGCTTTCGTTCGTGGGATCTGTACGAATTTCCCTTATTGTAAAGTACGATCAAGCATTCGTAGACGCTAAAAGCGGCAACGCAATTGGAGAAATCGCGATACGTGATCTTCGCGCTACAGACCAGGAGGAAAAACGTATCATTGGAAAACGTTTCTAAATTTGACGATTGCAAGCTGACTAATGTAAAACTCTATTTGAATTCCGAATTCTATCCCTACGACGATATGAACTTAGATTTCAAACGTAAGTTCGTTGTGCTGTACGATATGTATTTAAAACGAAAAGCGTATTACGGATGTGAGACCTGCGAACCGTTCATGACTATCATCAGATTTCTGCAATACGGTCCACTCGTGGTCATCAATTGCTCCCGCCAGAACGAATCGATCAAGAGCGCCACCGTCGACGTTCGCGTAGAATTCGAATGCAAGGAGAAAGTTCCGGCTAACACAATGGCTTATTGTCTCATCATTCACGATAGAGTATAACCCGCTGACGAACATCATACTTAAACTCACGTAAAACAGGAAATCGTGGTTTTCCCTTGGTATGCGATATCGATGACGAACGTATAAAGAAGAAGAGCGGAGGTATCGAGTTTCCCCGTCTCGCGACGATGTCGAACGTACTGGTCTTCGTCGATTTGCAAAGTTTTACCGTTCGGGAGAAATTTACGATTAAAGATGTGGCGATATTGAGAAATGGAAAGGAACTGACTCATCGAGTATTTCGAGAAGCGATACCCTGGAATCTTCTTACAAAGGTGGAGAAATTTAGAGCGTGCTGGGTAACCGCCAATCATCACGGCCTGCAATGGAGCGACGGCGACGTCACCTACAGATTCTCGAAACTCGTGATTCGAAGCGGCGTGTGCGACCGATTGCGAGACGCGCCTAGATGAGTGTACGTCAAAGGTTGGAGAAGGTTTGGAGAAGAAGAAGTAGTTGGAGGAGATTCTCAGTGACATCATCGCGGACTACGACATAATCGTCGAAACTATCGCAGATTTCGAGGATATAGGGGAAATAAGGAGGGTGTGCGTCACGGGGTCCGACCACGAACCAGTCGTGAAAACTTATAATTATTTTGCGAAAAAATATCACTTCAACCAGGAATCGAACTTGGATCTTTACCGGGCAGGCATCTTATCCCTTCGACTACCGAGGCATGTGATGATATTTATCGCAAATAACGTCTGAACACCCTGGACGACGTTCGCGCCTTCCACTGCGGCGCGAAAAATTGCGCCATGGAGAATGTATGCAAGCTGTACGACTGATGGTCGAAACGACAGGAATGTATCACCGAACTGTAATGTCGCGTTAATGATTTATATCATATTATATCATATCATATTATATCGTATTATATATCAGATTGTTTTAAACTATTAATTATATTATCCGTATCAAAATATTAAAACGCGAAGCGGAAGTTGAATTGACACTGCGCGTCGCCGACCGAAAGATAGGCGAGCCGCTCGATCAATGTCGTCATCGATACGCGTCGCGAAAGGTAGAGTTGATACGCAAATCACGATGAATGGCTCTTCTAACCTTTCATTGATCATTTAAAAATCTTATTTTTTAGTTTTTATTTTTGATCGCGCTTCTATTAAGGAAACTCTCCGCGAAGTCTTATTTTTTTAGCTTTCGTTTAATTGCGCGCTTCTATCTCTAACGACTCATCGGAAATCCAATCGCAACTTTGACAATACGATCTTTATTTCTCTCACGCTTTATTCGCGTTATCGAAAGACAAAGGGAAGAGACACGTCCGTTGTCGCGACGAAACTTTACTCATAAACGAAATAGAAATTGATATGATAAATTTTTTAGCTTCTATTTTTTTAAATTTCTATTTTTCTTTTTAATTTCTATTCCTTTTTTGTTTTATCTATCGAGACCGTTTTAGTTTCTATTCTCTATTCAAAGAAAGATTGCTATTAAAATTTCGGGATCGCTGAGATGAGAACAATCTCGCTATTGCATATGTTTCTCGTATTCGACGATCTATCATCGATTCGAAAAAATGAGAAAAAAATCTTTTCTCGGGGATTGCGCGTTTTTCTAATCGCATCTAATTCGCACGATAAAAGCGTTTGTTATCATTTATGCGTCTCTCGCGTATTAACGCATTTAGGAAAAAAAAATGCTCGTCAATATGCATTTAGACACGATAAACGCGATGACGTATGAATGAACAACAACAATGAACACAACAAATACTCGTGTGATATGCTGAACTGTTATTAACAACGGAGAAGTCAAAGTATTCACGGTAGAGTACCCGTTGAACAGGGTAAATATCTAATTACTTTTTATTTAACGCATTGGCTACGGAATAAATTTTGGTGTGCTTTGAGATCGTTTTAATAAATTACTTAATAGAATCGACGTCGCAGAGCTAATGCGTTAAATGATTCAATGTAAAAAAATTTTTTTTAATAGTTTAATATTGTTTTCAGTGGCAACCATAGCAGATAGGCGTACGGCGCCTGCGCAAGATGTGGTTATTAAGACATCATTCTGTCGTTTAAGAATAACAAATTGCAAGTGAGTATATATTATTTTTAGATAAATATTATTTATTTTGTATATTTTTGATATTTGTATATTTACGATATTTTATATCTTTTTACAGTGATCCGTCAAGCACAATTTCCCAATTCCCCCATCCTTGCTTGGCTGCATGAGCTACCAATTTTTGGAGGAAAATAATTTTGTAAGTCTATTATACATAGTATTATACATTAGATGTAACAGTAGTACGCGAATTTTTTTATATTGTATATTTCTTTTTAGCTCGCGTTGAGTCGTTTCTTATGGGGCGACGATACAAAGATAGAGGGATATAGTCACATAAAACATATGAAGTGGATCCAACTAAAGAGGAAATGGATTCGACACTTGTGCGACATATGGCGATATAAGACGAAGATGGGAATAACATATACGACATGAATCTATCAGATGGAGAGTTGTTTAATTTGAGATATGGAGCCACTCAAGTTGGGAATAAATTATATTATACATTTATATATTACATATTTTTTATATTACACATTTATATATTTGTATATTTTTATATTACACATTTATATATTACATATTTTTACATTACACATTTATATTTACATCTTTGTTACTTATACTTTATTTTATACTTTATATATTATACTGTACATTTTATTATTCGTTTATATTATACATGTTTTATATTATACATTTTAAAGATTTTTTTTCCTCATTCTTTCGAACCGACGATAGATCGTCGAATACGAGAAACGTACGCGATAGCGAGATCGCTCTCATCGAGCGATTCTGAAAAAAGATAAGATCTCTCGTCGCGCGATTAAAAAAACCAACGAATGACGATCTCGATAGAATAAAAGCGATAGAATAGAAAAAATAATCAACGATAGACGAATCTCCTATCGCCGTTGCGGTCTGATTTCCGGTAACCGCTCGTAGTGAAATTATCTGAACGTCCCTTTTTTCCTCGTGAAGCGTCACTTTTTACCTCTTTCCTCTTTTTTACATTCCTAATAAAATGACCTCCCGTTAACCGATAAACGAATCTCCTATCGCCGTTGCGGTCTGATTTCCGGTAATCGCTCGTAGTGAAATCATCTGAACGTCCCTTTTTTCCTCGTGAAGCGTCACTTTTTACCTCTTTCCTCTTTTTTACATTCCTAATAAAATGACCTCCCGATAACCCTTAACCGATAAACGAATCTCCTATCGCCGTTTGCGGTTGGGTTTCCGGTAACCGCTCATAGCGAGCGCGAAAAGACGCATCGCGAAATCATCTGAAAGTCCCTTTTTTCCTCGTGAAGCGTCACTTTTTTTATCTTTTTCCTCTTTTTACATTCTTAATAAAATATTCTCTCATTATTAACATTTCTAAAATTTTTTTCTCGCGCGAGAAACTCCTACCTCTCGTCTCTCATACATTCCCGATAACGTCGCCCTCGGTATCGCAAGTTGAAAACTTCCGGCAAATCGCTGACCCGCCTCTCGTTTCTACGATATATAAACGAACGAGGAAGGAAAAGAGAACTCCGCCCCTCGCGGTTAGTTAATGTAACAACGATGCGTATTAATGGCGATTCACATTTTTTTTATTTTAGTATATCTCGTACATATATTCATTTTTTTTTATTACTCAATATATACTTATACGAATTCATCATATACTTATACGTATTTTTCATATACTTATGCATATACTTATACATATATATTTATATATTCATATTCGTATACATATTCTTATACGTATATATTTATATATTCAAATTCATATACATATTCTTATACATATTGTTACGACCAAGCGGTGTTCCGCTCGACGCTACTCTCATACATTTCCAACCTGAAGATCGTTCCTTGCCGACGCGGTCGTCAAGCGGTTGTCAAGCATTGTTTTTGGCGAGAGTCGTCGGCGCGGCGCGCGAGTTTGAGCTGTGTCGCGGCGAATTATTATTAAACTGTGAAAAGCTTTTGTTATTGCTCTCGTGCTTAGTGCTTAATAAAGTGTATTTCTTTTCTAACTGTCTCTTCCTTTCCTTGCGTGAGAGTGACGCGAGTGAACCTGCCGTGAGCGAACCCGCCGCGAGTGCGACATTTTTGGGGGCTCGTCCGGGATATGAAAAACATAGCGGAGCGTCAAGCGGAATTAAAAGGAAAGGAAACAATGACGGAGGAGTTACATTTCCAACCTGAGGATCGTTCCTTGCTGACGCGGTCATCAAGCGGTTATCAAGCGTTGTTTTTGGCAAGAGAGTCGTCGGTGCGGCAAGTTTGAGTTGTGTCGCGGCGAATTATTATTAAACTGTGAAAAGCTTTTGTTAGCGCTCCCGTGCTTAGTGCTTAATAAAGAGTGTTTTTTTTCTAAAAAAAAGTCTCTTCCTTTCCTTGCGTGAAAATGACGCGAGTGAACCCGCCGCGAGTGCGACAATATATTTATATAGTTTTATACATGGTCGTATACTTGCGCAAATTCGTACTCTACTACAATCGATCTCTTTCGCGATAATTCGTACGAGCCTTTGCGTCAGCAATACATTCCTACTCGTTGTCGCACTTGATGCTTCTCGCTTCCCTGCGCACCCCGAGCACTCTCCTCAGATTGTCGGCGGCCCGATCTATCAACTGTCGCACCAACTCCTTCTTCCGATCCGACGCGGAGTTAAAAAATTGAACTTTCAATTTCGCATGTTTCTACCAGTTGCGCTTCTTCTTCTTGACTATATCCTTAACGTTGTACAATTGAACCAACTCGCAATCAGTCCCCTTCTCGCCCGGAGATCTCGCCTCGAGGTGTCGTCCACCCTCCAACTTCATCACGTACTGAACGAATCGGTAAGTATCCTCCTTGTCTCCAGACAAGGACGCGAACAACGTATCTAAATTGCTGTCACAAATCTCGTCATTGAGGTTCCTCCTCCTCGTCATATTAAGATGCGCCAGATGCTTCCCGTATCCACTTCGAGGAAGTCTCCTTCGCTATCTTGATCTCCATAAGCAACGCGCGTTCGTCTGGCGTCGCGGAATTCTCGACGAAGCGAACCATGTTTTCCCTCAAACAGAACGAGTTCAACGGGCCTTTCCGATTCCACACGTAGGTGACAATACGTATAGCGTTCCTCATACGCTCGGCTTCGCGTATACGCGCGATCGGCTCCGTTCCTCGACGAAGCGCCAGATGTCTAGACAGAAACGCCATCATCAGCCGCAAATTACACATCATCGAATGCGTAGATGTCCACATCGCGCGTATCAACTTGCGTCGCTATCGGTTTCCGCCGATATCTCGTCTTCCTCCTCCTCTTCTCGCTCGATCGTCGGTTGTCTCTCCCATTCCATCGTCATCGCGCGTTTCTCCTGTTCCACTACCTCGCGTTTCATCTCTCTCGAGAACTCGAATGGTTCGTCTAAGAACGTTATTATCTCCGGATCCTTCAATTGACTCTCCGGAACTTTAGACTGCCTCTCCATCTCGCAAACTAATGATACGTCGTCGATATTCTTAGTCAAATATATATACTCTAAGGCAGCGTCGAAGACGCGCCAAACCGCGGTATCCTCCCGAAAAGATGGCATCCTTTCCAACCCCATAAAAGACGCCGTCTAACCGCGACATCCTAAAAACAGAACGCGCGGCATCCTAAAAACAGAACGCGCGGCATCCTAAAAACAGGACGCGCGCCTTCCTGTCGCCACGAAAAACAGGACGCGCTAAGTCTCGTAGAAGACACAGGACGCGCGCCTAACCGCGGCATCCTAAAAAACAGGACGCGTGACATCCTCCCGCCGGACCCCGCAGACGCCGAAAGAAACCACCTTCAACCGCCAGGCTCACGATCGCCAGGTCCACGACCGCCAGGGGGAAACCATTCCTCGATCGCCAAGGGGGAAAACCATCCTTACCGATCAAGGAGAAAAAAATTACTCCAGCGACCACCAGAGGGATCCTATGACCCTCCCCTTGTTTGCCTACTTATCTGCAATTGTACTTGAACGATCCTTTGCTTCTTGGCCACTATAACATGTCTGTTCACGAATTACTACTATAATAGAATATTGCCGTTCAGCGAGATCATTGGATCTTTTGTCCACTCCATCTTTCGAAAGAGGAAGGTTTAACGTTCTGCCGTGTCAAACTTTGTGCTCGTGCGATCAGTCCTCCGTCATTCGTTTATACGAACGATCAACACGCACATTGCGCCAAAGGAAGCAACGCACGATGGTAAAACGAAGAAGGAACGTAACGCGTAAGTTCGACATCTTCTTTTTTTTCTTTTTGTAACATTACGCAATATTATGTACTTAATTTCTGTTACACAACATTTCGGTAGAGCGTCGCGCGGTGCGCTTACTGAGTAGACGTTACAAACTGACGGCTACGGGCTTCAAGTCTGGAAATTGGAATCAATGTTGGCTCAACGAGCTACGTGGATATTGTCCTAGGAGATCATCGAGGACAGGAGCTAAATCGACTGTCTCTCGAAACATGGAAAGAACACGTGCCATGAGCAACAATGGAATATCTACGAAATTGCTACGAAACAATTACAAAGACAATTTTATAAGCGTCGGACTGTTAACAGTCCGAGTTTGCATGATAAACAACTGTTACACTCGTACATCTTGAATCTTCCAACGTACGTATTATGATGGTCGAATCAATGTTACGTCGTATGTTTAATCTCGCCAAATGTGTTGATGTAACGTTCAATCAACTAGACAAACTCATTGATACGATCGATGTCAAGTATACGCGATTCTCCAACATTGCGTCTATTATAACAAATCTCGAGGAGGTACCATACGTGATACGCGATATCTTCGATAGGCATTAACTTATCGATTACGAACTGTCAGCTTTAGTTTTTGTATGTATGAAAAAAAGACGATATAACAAAACTGTGAATAAAAAACGTTTTCACGCTTAAAAATATGATTTCAATCAAAATAAACCTATTTCCTATTTTAAAATAAAATAATATTCCGAGTTAAGTCTCCGCTCCGAATTAGGGGGTGTTTGGCAATGTTTCGATGTGATTTTTATAAAAAAGAGGGGACAGTTTCCAGACAAAAGTACATTCCAAAGGATTATCGACAAAGCATTCCTCCTTTCCCGCGCCTACCAGTTATCCCCTCTCCTTTACCCCGCGTCTCCGAGTTATCCCGCACACCTGCACTCCGCTCGGAGCTCCTGGGTTAGAACTGGTTATATTCGTACTCACGGAAGCTTTCCCCTCCCTTTTTATCTGAAGATTCAAGAGAGAAGTGCACAAGACACAAGCATAAGATGAAGAAACATCAAGGAAAAAAAGAAGAGGAAAGATGACCTCGCAGCGGCATGGGACTTCTGGGAAGGATGAAGTTGGGTACTCAGGTTCGGCACTCGGTAATCTGCAGCAGCAGTACGGGGGAGGTAGAGCAGGAAACCGACAGATTCCCTGAGAATTTCATCATGGAAGAAAAAGCCAATTTTTCTGCGAGGGAGTTTCCTTGAAATTGTTGGGACGACAATTTCGAAGAGAAGGGAGCCTCGGCATTACCCTCACATCGATTTCTAACTTGAAGATCGTTCCTTGCCAACGCAGTCATGAAACGGTTGTCAAGTGTTGTTGTGATAGAGTTGACGGCGCGGCGCGCGAGTTAGAGTCATGTCGCTGTGAATTCTATTATTATTAAAGAGTGTTCTTGTAAAAGAGTGTTCTCGTGTTATTAAAATAATAAATATATATTCCTACGTTTCTTAAAATTTGTTTCCTCCTTTCTTGCTGCGCGGTTTGTGCGTGTGTCCGTCGCGAGCGCGACAATATATATATATACCAGGTGTATGCATAAGTTTTTTCCGGTTTTTTAGTAAAAAAAGACACGTAATTTTCAAGGGAAATTAATTTTTTCTTTTTTCAAAATATTGGCCATCGGCTTCTACACATTTCGCCCATTTTTCAGGTAATTTATGAATACTATGCCAGAAAAACTGCTTGTCTTTTGCGGCAAACCATTCGTCGAACCATTTTCCAACTTCCTCGAAATTGCTGAAGTGCTGCTCTGCGAGCGCGTGCCCCATTGATGCGAAGAGGTGATAGTCAGATGGCGCCAGGTCTGGGGAGTACGGCGGGTGCGGAAGGATGTCCCATCCAAGCGATTTCAAGGTGTCTTTCACTGGTTTTGCTGTGTGAGACGGCGCATTGTCGTGTAACAAAATCACTTTGCCATGTCTTCTGGCCCATTCCGGTCGTCTTTCGATTAATGCGTGGTTTAAATTAATCATTTGTTGGCGATAGCGTTGTGTATTAACGGTTTCGCCGGGCTTCAAGTTCATAATACACAATACTGCTCTGGTCCCACCAGACACAGAGCATGGTTTTCTTGCCGAAGCGATTTGGCCTTGGTGTTGATGGACCGGCTTCGCCAGGTGAAAGCCACGATTTTTTCCGCTTCGAGTTTTCAAAATAAATCCATTTTTCGTCACCCGTCACAATTCGATACAAAAATGATTTCCTTTCGTGGCGTTGAAGCAGCATTTCACAAGTGACTTTACGATTTTCCATTTGACGTTCATTCAAATCGTGTGGGACCCATTTACCGAGTTTATTGATCTTTCCCATTGCTCGTAAACATCTGCTGATTGTTTCTTGTGATACATGTAATGCTTCTGCTAATTGCCGTTGAGTTTGAGTTGGGTCATCATCCAATAACTCCTGCAATTGCTCGTCTTCGCATTTTTGTGGTCTACCAGAGCGCTCACTGTCTTTCACATTGAAATCACCACTTTTAAATTGTCGAAACCACGTCTCACATGTTCTAATCGATGGAGCGTGTTCACCATATATTTCTACCAGCAAACGATGACTTTCAACAGCCTTTTTCTTTTGATTAATTAAAAAAAGCAATGCGTGCTGCAAATGTTCTTTTTCAGGCACAAAACTCGACATGATCACTGAACGATAAAACAAAGACGCTAGTTTTTGGCGGACTTAACTTGTGTGTGTTTGTAGTTTTAAATGTCAGACGAATAAAATGATGTATGTGTCAAATTAATACGCTGCGTACTTTTCGCTGGCGACATCTCTTAGTTAAACCGGAAAAAACTTATGCATACACCTGGTATATATATTTTAGGCAAGATTTCTTGAAGTGAGGGCCGCGAATCGTGAGCGACAATCAAGCCGCCACCAAGAAATAAGGAAATCTTTTTATCTCTGACTAGATTTGATATGATTCGGAGAAGTTCGGATGCTGCTCCGCGGCAAGATTTCTAGTAGGTATACTTGGCCGGTTCTAACCTTGGAGCTCGAGGGGGGGATGCGGGTGTGCGGGAGGAATGGAGGGCGAGGGGAAGAGAAGAGGAGAAAGTCAGGGGCGGCGGTCCTTTGAAGTGAGCTGCGGGGGAGGAGAGATAAGATAGTAGGATTCTGTGAAGATGATATAAACAAGTAGATAAACAAATAGATAAACAAGTAGATAAACAAATAGAAAATTGCGACTCGAAGAATATAACGTCGAAGGGAGGGGAGGCCCGGGCCCGCCGCCACCGCCGCCACGTCCGCCGCTGCCGCGCCCGCTGCCGCCGCCGCCCCGCCGCGCCCGCCGCGCTCGCCATGTTCTCATCTTCTCTCTTCCGTTGCAATTCTCTCTTATTACGAATCTTATTTTTTCGGATTTTTTCGGAATTATTTTTATGGCGGGAGGAAAGGAATGAAAGAAATACATGTTTTTTGCATATTATATATCTTTATTTTTTTTAAAACAAATTGAATACATTTTTCATTTAAGCGTGAAACTTTTTTTATTCACATTTTTTTCTTACACACTAAAAACTAAGGCTAACAGCTCGCAATCGACGAGTTAACGTCTATTGAAGGTATTGCAATCGCGTATCACGTTCGGTACTTTCTCGGGATCTGTTACAACAGACACGATGTTGGAGAATCGCGTATACTTGGCATCGATCGTATCAATGAATTTGACGAGTCGATCGAATGTCACATCGATACATTCGTCTAGATCAAACATTCGACGTAATGTCGATTCGATCGTTATGCGTACGTTCAAAAATTCAAGATGTACGAGTGTAACGTCGTTCATCAGGCAAACTCTGATGGTTAACGGTCCGACGCTTATAAAATTGTCTTTGTAATCGTTTCGCAGCAATTTATAGATATTCCATCGCTGCTCGTAGAGTTCTTCCCACATTTCGAGAGACAATATCAATTCCTGTCTCCGATGATCTTTCAGAGCGATCTCTACGTAGCTCGGTGGATCAAGGTTGATTCCAATTTCCAAAAATTTGTAGCCCATGGCCGTCAGAGTATAACATCTGCTCAATAAGCGCACGCGACGCTCTATCGAAAACGCTGTGGAAATTAAATATATAATATTGCACAATATTGGAAAAAAAGAAAAAAATAAAATGCAATTGAAACTTACGCGTTATGTTCCTTCTTTTGTTTTTCGCTATCGTACGGTGCGTTGCTTCCTTTGGCAGAATACATTATGTGTTGATCGTTCGTACAAACAAATGAAGGAGAAACGGAGTACTTTTCATGCAGATGTTGATTGTTCGATGGAGAACTTATCGCATCCGCGTAAATTTTGACATAGCAAACCGTTAATCCCCCTCGCCCTTCTCCCTCTTCCTCTCTTTCTCAGAATTTCATTGTTGTGATCAAACATGTAACAACATGTTCGCAAAGGAGCGCGATGACGTGTTTAAATTTTTTCCGGGAAAAGCCGTGATAAGATGGCTTTTCGTGGAAATCGGTATACGTGTCGCAACGTGTTAAGAAAGAAGCGCCGATACGGCTACTATAAACAAATTGTAATTCGGAAGACCGACGACGACGACGACGATGACGACGACGACGATTATACGTGTTGCGGCTGTTAAGAGAGAAGTGTTGATAATCCGGTTACTATAAACAAATAGATAAACAAATTGCGACTCGGTTGCAAACGTCTGATAAACGCTTCGATTTAGACAGAGGAACAAAAGAAAGATGATATATATAATAGATCATTGGGCGCGGGTTCACAGTAGATACTTTGGAAGTCTAATGAATCAATCGAATGTGAGAGAAATATGGAAAATTGTTACGCGTTCGGAATGTACACTGAATGGCAATAAAAAACATTGTACAATACAATTTTACTATTCGACGGGTGGTGCTCTAATTGTATGTGCCAAATGCATGGTTCGTCTGACGGACACTGACATTGGAATAATGTATGCCGTTAGGAAGCATGAGATAAATACTCTTGATGCGCTAAACGGTCGATTTTGCTCCAATTGCAGTCAGTTCGTATATATAACAATGCCATATAACATGTCCCCAATTTGTACCGCGTAAGAAAGAATATTGTGGACGAGTCATGTGCAAGTGCAAGTGCTCCGTGGGACGTAATATAATACATAAAAAATGGAACACCTTGAGCGAGTGGAACGCGAGCTATTGGAGCAGTGCAGCCAGGTTGATACCTTGGTGGAGTGTTTCGCGTGGCTGCAACGATGAATCGAACAACTCGAGGAACTTAGCCGTGTTAAGCATTCTCGATTCATCGTTGCAAATAGACAATCTGTGATGGCGAGAATTGCGCGATTCGCGGGTGCAAAGGTACAATTAGGAAAACGTTTTATGCGTTGGTGGCGAGTACGCGAGCACCAGTAGAGACAATGGATCTCTCGTTTAGCGCGATACGGCGATACGGCGTTTGAAAACCGTATATTGACTGATGCGGTGATCAACGTGGACTATAGCCGCGACGATTTTTGGAAGACGCTGGTGGTGTAGTGCTTGAGCGAGTGCGAGACATTGTACAAAGACACGAGTGTGAAAGTGAACACCGCGTTCAACGGCGAGTTTGTGACGATAACTGCGGGAATTGTAGCGATAAACGCGCCAATAGTAGTATAAACACGAAAAATTATGAACTCTTTCAAGTGTCAAATTTGAACGAGTGGTACGAGCAGCACGTCATCGAACTCACGTTGAGATCATTCGAAGAGTTTCAAGAACGCGACAGTGGATGGGCGTTGTCACATATATTAAATTTGACAATTAATGTAAATAAATATAATCCCATGCACGCGGGATGTTACGTCGAATTGCGGGAAATTATGTTAAAGCGAGCGGTGATCAACGTACGATCCAAGGACAATGCGTGTTTCGCGTGGTCGGTCGCAGCTCTGCATCCGGCCGAAAGAAATAAAGATCGGAAATTGTCGTATTCGCATTACAGTTAAATCTCCAACATTACGTTTGCAGTGACGTTGAATCAAATTAAAAAGTTCGAACATTTCAACATCTCAATCAACATCTACGGCTTCGAGGGGGAAAAGGAGATACTCCCGATACGGTTGACAGATAAGAAAATGGAGAAACACGCAAATCTATTGTACGTGCAGGATCCGCACGACGACAACGCGGGGCACTTCGCGTACATCAAAAACCTGTTCCGCCTTGTGAGCTCGCATGTATGTTACCTGTATCGCGACAAATGTAAGATCATGTACACCGACACGGACAGTCTCATATATCACATCGGGTGCGATGATGTGTACGAGACGATGAAACACGATGTCGCTAGATTCGATACAAGCGATTATCCAACGGACGGCGTATGGTATGCCTCTCGCGAATAAAAAAGTACCCGGTCTAATGAAGGATGAGAATAACAGTGCGATAATAACGGAATTTTTCGGACTCAGAGCGAAGATGTACGCGGTGAAGGTGGGCGGTAAAAAGGACACTAAAAGGCGGAAAGTGTAAAGAATAATATCGTAGCGCGAACAATAACTTTCGATGATTAAAGGCCGTATTTGAGCGAAGAAATCGAAATGACTTGTTGTCAGTCATGTATAAAATCAAAGCTACACAAAGTATATACGATGTCGAAAATTGCTCTGAGTCCGTACGATGACAAACGTCATCGTACCAGATACATCGTACCAGATTCGACGGAAACGTTATTGTGGGGACATTGGCGGATTCCATTGTAATATACATGTATATACAATGTACATATATTTTTATATTTTTTTTATATATAATTTATGTGTGTGTGTGTGTGTGTGTGTGTGTGTGTGTGTGTGTGTGTGTGTGTGTGTGTGTGTGTGTGTGTGTGTGTGTGTGTGTGTGTGTGTGTGTGTACGTACGTACGTACGTATGTATGTATGTATGTATGTACGTATGTACGTACGTATGTATGTATGTATGTATTATATATATTATTATAAGTTTCATTGTTGTTACCATATATGTATAGTTTTTTACGAAAATGTAATGGAAGAAAAAAAACTCTATATACATTTATACATTGTATATTTATTTTTAATATATTGTAAAAATAAAAAAATGAATTAAATCACACTGCTTTTGTTTATCCACGAATTGTGCGATCCATCGAATCCCAACCACTTGACGTAACCTTGTCTCCTTTCCTGCGCAGTACTTTCTCCACGAGATACACGTCTGGATGAGTCGTGCGATGCAACTCATGCTCGTAGAACGCTCCAACGACGGTTTTTTCGCGATAGTCCTTGAGCAGATAGGTTACGGGATTAGTATGCTGCACTTTAACTATCTTAAACACCTCGGTGGTCCAATTGTAACTTTTTCGAAAACTGTCTTGTACTTGCTCACGCGTACCGAATCGCCTACTTTGAATTTTGCTGGACCTGTGATCTTTATCGCGCTGTACACCATGTCCAAGAGTCTTTTGGCAATTGCGGGAGTTACGTCAGCGGGTCGCATCCCGATAGTGCGATGCTTGCACGCGTTTAATCTGACACGAGGTAACGCGTCGACCCACTTGTAAGTGCCGTTAAGCGTAAACATCTTCCACATGTCATTCTTAAGCGTGCGATTGAATCGCTCGACGATCGATGCCTTCAACACCGTATACGTAGAATAATGATTAACGTTGTGTTTTTTCAAGAGTTTCTGCACATCGGCATTGTAAAACTCCTTCCCCATATCCGTTTGCAAGTTTCTCGCGCAACTTCCGCTCTCTCGAATTATCTTAACGTTAGCTGTCTCACTTCCAACCTTGCTCTTAAGTCCAGGCGTACTTGCTCAACGCATCAATGACGGTGAGTATGTATTAGGTGTACAAAAAAGTTCTGAGCTTTAAATTTCATACAACCGAAATAACAATTTAAATTTTATATCTTCCTGCCCTTTTGCGGTTTTAAAGCGTTGACATTTGGCCTTCTAAAATGCCATACGGTTTGGCGTTTGATGCACATAACCTCAAAAATCAGTAGTGTTCACGATGGCAATAACAAAAGAGCATATTTGATTTTCCATCCACTTCGCGTTTCATCTGAAGAAAAATGCTGCTGAAGCCACTGCAATGATTTGTACTGCATATGGAGAGAACGCTGTAAGTCATACTACATGTAAAAGATGGTATCAAAAATTTCGCCAAGGAGATTTCAGTCTTGAAGATAAACCGCGTGCTGGACGCCCTTAAAAGATTGAAACGGACGAATTGCAAGCACTGCTGGATATAAACTCTGCGCAAACTGAAAAGGAGCTTGCAGAACAGCTTGGCGTTACGCAGCAAACCATTTCCGTACGTTTACATACGATGGGAAAGGTTCAGAAGGAAGGCAGAAGAGTTCCGCATGAATTGTCCGAAGACAACAAAAATCGTCGGCGTGACACTGCACTCACTTTGCTTTCAAAGTTCCGGAAAAAAGATTTTCTGCATAAAATCATTACAAGCGATGAAAAGTGGATTCTTTATGATAACCCTAAACGTAGAAAATCATGAGTTGACCCTGGTCAACCTTCGACATCGACGCTAATATCCACACCAAGAAGGTTTTGCTCTGTATCTGGTTGGATTGGAAAGGTGTGTTGTATTACGAGTTGTTACAACCGGATGAAACAATCACGGCAGACTGCTATCAACAACAATTGATCAATTTGAGCGATGCATGAGAAGAAAAGAGGCCATTTACTGGCCAAGGACGTCGTAAAGTGATCTTGCTTCATAACAATGCTCGACCACATGTTGCGAAAGCGAATCAGGACCATATCTTTGCGTTGGGCTGGGAACTTCTCCCGCACGCGGCGTATAGCCCAGACATGGCGCCTTCCGATTACTACCTATTCCGGTCGCTGCAGCATCATTTGGTTGATACACATTTCGTGAGATTTGAAGAGATACGAAAATGCATTGATGACTTTATCGCTTTGAAGCCGATGAGCTTCTATTGTCAAGGAATTCGCAAGCTACCCGAAAGATGGCAAAAAGTCGTTGATGCAAACGGGGAATATTTCACTGATTAATATTTTTTTGTTTGTTTTTGAATAAAGATTGAATTTTACAAAAAAAAGCTCAGAACTTTTTTGTACACCTAATAGTATGATGAGCTCTGTTGAAACTCAAGTACGGACGCATCTCGACGATATCAGCCTGCCACAGATCGTCGTATTCCCGAATTACGACACGTCTTCGCGGAAAATTTCTCCTCGCTGGAGCATGCAGTTCCTCAACGAGTCGTCGCCTCTCGGATTGTTTTCACATCCATCTCATATTTCGACGATGTTTAATAATAAATAAGATATACGATTTAAAATTATTTTTTTGTCACTGACGTCAATCGACTGACTCGTTTCGTCGATACGCGATTAATTTATAATAATGCCGGCTTCGCGAAGTTCCTCGATGATCGATTATCTCGTTGTCGTGAGCGTTGTTACCAGCTTGTTGAGATCATCCCAATGCACGTAATCGATCTTGTTATCGTTTAACTTCATGGCGGATAGTATATTGCCAATACCTGTACTCTTTTTACTGCTTTTCTTATATGTAGATACGGAGCGATGATGTTAATGTACTTGTATCTCTTGTTGTCCATAATAGGATTATAGGCACTATGGCCACGTCTATGAGCATTCATTGTTAACAGTATACTTTTATACGTTTGTTTGTCATCTTCGATGAATATAGCCTCATCGGGAAATCTCTTGAAGATCAATTCGTATAATCCTGGTGTATCATTGTATCTCACATTGTCTATGATTATGGAGTCATCTTTGTCAATGTCAAACTATTTGTCACCGAGCATCGTATCATTTTTATCGAAATAGACACCGTATACATTATTGATCGCTTTCTCTATATCACCGAGAAGAAGGCCCATATACTTTCGTCCCAATGAGCTAACCATGAAGCATTTCGCGGCTTCCTCTTTGCGTTTGCAGAGTCTGATGATTGTTTTCGGTGACGGTTCACCGCTGACGTTTCAAAAACATCTTCGTTTTGCACAAACGATTTTCAGTGGTTCCTTAGATAATCTTTCGACGGTTCTTTCGGTGTAAATTCGTACGTAAATGAATCTGATGTGGCGTTCAATTGTTTTGTACGTTGCTTTTTAGGCGGCATTAATTTCAACCATCCAACATCTGTCCAATACGAATCCCTGTTAGTTGTAGTGTTATCATCGCCGTCATCGTTGTCTTCACATTTCTTTTTCTTAATACCGATATCCTTTACAACATTGATTTCTTTTTTAATCGGTTGAGATTCCTCGATGTTTTCAACAATCTGTTTTAAAGATTCGATGATGGGCTTGAAGCATCTCTTCAACGCTATATCTTCAGCTATTTTACCAGTTTTCAAACGCGATATTTTTTGCGAATTGAACCGCTCGTTTTCGCAATCTGTTTCGCTATTTTCTCGCGATCTTTGGTGTTATTCATGTTGCCTGCTTGATGTATCGGATCAACTAATCGCGTTATGGTACCGCGAACGTGTTAAATTCATTTTTGTATCGCCCGTTGATAAGCGGACTGTCCTTATCTATCACTAGAAATCCGTACTCACGCTACCAACAACAATCGCGGCATAACGCACAGAATTCATCGTACATGTCGGTATTCACGTGATCGTTGTAAACATGTTTCAAGTTGGTTACCATCCTGTTTGAATAGGATCAGCAGGTCGCATTGTCGCGTATCAGATGTTTAGGTATCACGTACATCTGACAGAGATAGAAGCAATCGAGTGGCGGCCCATCGAGAAATATTCTCTCACCGCATTTTGCTTATCGCACGCAACGTCATCGAAGACAAAGATCGAATTGGGACGTGCCTCGCTTGGTAGAATGACGTCACTGTTGTTGGAGAACATAAAGTAGCCGATTTCGTCGATCGATGTCAAATTTTGAAATATCGATATTTTGATTGTTGCAACGATTTCGAGTATACGTACACGTTCTCGAAACGTACACCGTACGGACTCTTGAACAAGCTTATGAGAACATTGGTTTTACTGCAATTCGATAGTCCGCAAATGATGGACGTATAGTACTCGATAGCATTTCACTGTGCTTGCGCTCCGTCGCGATGTCTCCCATGATTCGCGCTTTCTTGTCGCAGTTCGCGATGCATATCGTCAGTGACTGTCGTACGATTAGATAACGCAGTGTGAATTTCATATTCACACTGCGTTATCTAAGCTTTGATCGAATGGCTATTTATAGGCGCGTGAAACCGCGAATCGCTCAGTTGCAAAAATGTGTCTCGCGCTGCCGCATCCTTCCGATATTCGGAACTTGAGCGCTGAGCAGTTGCAATATATACCGAAGGTCGTACTGTTACGCGTGTGCGGCGACTATATTGACCACGTGTGGGATAAGCTTTCGGAGCATATAAAGACGGATTTGGAAATTCGAACCTATCGTCGCTGTGTTGAGCATTGTAACCAACCGTGGCAACGCACGCACATCAACGGTCCCGCACCGAAGATAAAAGATTGTAGCGTATGTCAGCAACAACGTCAAACGAAGGCTGCGCTGGAGGTTTGCTCAATCGAACGATAACGCGCTTCCTTTCGAGTTACATATCGCCGGCTATCAGTTTTGCAGCCCGGGTACTCGGCTGAAGAAGCGATTAGCCAGAAGTGGAACGGGCATAATTCCACTGGACGCGACGTGCCGTGACACAACACAACATTGCGTATTCTCAGAGCAACGATCTCGCCAACAGACACGCGGCGGACAAGGTATTCGCCGATAAAGCCCTAGGACGCGTCATCGCGAGAGATTCTGAGCGAGAAAGCTGCAGCTGCAGCTGTTTGGACAGTGATGAAAGACCAAGACCGGCATGGGGTGAAAGCGAAGAAAAAAGCCGGCAAAAAAAAGAAATGAATACTTCTAACGGCGAAACGAGGTGGCGCGTTACCGATTCTGCCAATTTTGGGCGCGCTCGGATCCTTGATCGGCAGAGCGGCCAACGTGGCGAAAGCGATAAACGACATGAAAGCCGCGTGACGTCAGCTCGAGAAACTGTAATATCACAATCGTGCAATGAAAACGCGGACGAGGACTATATCTCGAGGACTATATCTCGTACAAACGCGGACGAGGTGTAACAGCGAAAAAAGGAAAAAAAGAAAAAAAAACACCAAAGAGACAATAAAAGGACCTACGGGGTAACCATCAATGTACAATTGGACCAGCTGGCGAGACGTATGCGTACCGTACTTCAGAGGTGTTTTCATGCGTAACGCGTTACCGATTAGCGGCGCGTGTCGAAAGAGTGGTATCGTAAATCTGGACGACGCGATGGGTCCCGGTACATTGGGTAGTGTACGCAAAGAGAAACGATCGCGTCGTGTATTTCGACAGTTTCGGTAATCTTCGAACCGCCCGAGAAACTGGTGCGATATTTTGGAGACAGTGTTACGACGATAGAGTACAATCGAACGTCCTATCAGACGTACGATCAGAGCGTCTGCGGACAGCTATGCCTGTGATTTCTTCAAACGATCAACGTGAATTTATAATGTTAGTATTCGTTGAACGCTTTTTCCAACATGTCGCTGATACGGGAAGAACGTTCTCGCGACAAACTACTTTCCAGCCATAGATTTGAACGACGATGACTACGAACTTGGTCTAACAATTTTGGAGATTTATCACATGATACCGAATGTAAACGCTTCAAATACAACAATACATTTTATTTTGGCAAAAATGACACAGAAATTACGATTCCCGAGGGGTCGTACGAACTGCAGGCCATAAATGAATTTTTGAGACATAAGATTTTACGGAAATGACTGCGACGCGACGCGCCCGATGGTAACGTTGATGACACCGCGCGCGGCGATGACGAAATTGGGGAATACTCGACAGTGCTCCGCGCAAATTACAACACGATGAGATGTGAGATTAAATGTGCTTACAGAATAAACTTTAACAAGCCCAATAACATTAGATCGCTGCTGGGTTTTTCGAAGCGTATACTGCAACCGCGAAGGTGGCATGAATCGGACGTGTCGACATAATGAACGTAAACATTATCCGTGTAGAGTGCAACGTGATCGCGAATGCGTACAACGACAAAAGTGTGCACACGATACATGAATTTTCGCCGAGTGTGCCGCCAGGATATAAGATATCGGAAAGGCCGATGCAGATCATTTACTTACCAGTCATCGTACGGAGCATTACGAAACTAACGATACGCATTGTTGATCACAACGGACGATTGCTCGATTTTAGAGGAGAAGAGATCACCATCAGATTGCGTACGACGGCAACAGTGATAACACGAGCAGACGAGCGTGACATTTGAGATGCTCGTGTTGAACGAAGCGAAGCATACGCAGAGAGATAACGCATCTTTTACAAAGAAAACATCGATCGACAATACTCGCTCATCCGGCTGCATCAAGAAGAGGAAGAAACTCAACGCGACGGTAAATTTTTACAAACTTTAGAATTCGCGGTGCGCAACTTGTGAGATAATTGATATCCGAAACATCAAAGACGAGCCATTCTTCGACAATCTCATCATCAAGGTTGAGACTCATGCGTACAACCCGTTCGCCAATACAACGTTCGGGTACAGCGATAAGAATACCTATACAGCAACAGAATCTGTAAACATTGCCGTATGAAAGCTTTCTATATGTCTAGGGAAAACTAACAAAGAACAGAGTTGTCGACGGATTTGATGTGGTGCTGGGAAATAATTTTGTCGCGTTCATGTTCGATGAGATTCGATACGAGCTCGACAGTGTGGAAATTGATCGTAACAGAAACGTGGGCATAACTAGCACGCTCAAACACTACGTAACGACGTCATCTGACAGAAGCGTGATTCTGAGGAATGCCGACTGATGCGAGTACTAACGCGGATGGATATTTTAATTTTTACCTCTCTACGCACTGTTGGGATTCTGCGAGGATTACAGACGCGTGATAATCAACGCTCATCACGAGTTAATCTTGATATGATCGTAACGACAACAATTGCCTTATGGGAAATTCGGCGTTGGATCCCGTGATCGACTTATTCAAAATACAATGACCACACGTGTTATTGAGCGAGATACAAAAACTATCGATGCTGCGCACTTTAGAAAGCGGACGATATTTGAGCATGACTTTTCGCTCGTGGAATCTGTTTTGTGGGACGAGTTTTCGCGGTTACAGCGTACAACTAAGCATTCGTGAGCCATCAAAACCGCTACTCAGCTCGAGAAGCCGCGATACGTCATCTTCGCTTTGCAAATAAGTCGAAAAAACGTCATGGCTGAGGACACGAGCCGATTCGACGACTGCAATGACTAACGTGAAACTCTATCTAAACTCAGAATGTTATCCGTACGATATGAATCTGGATTTCGACAAAAACAGATAGTCCGTATTGTACGAAACGTACACGCGTTTCTGCAAGGGTTACTACGGATACGAATATCTCGAGCCGAGTCTCACCGTCACGTCTTTTCTACATAACGATCCATTCGTAATCATCGATTGTTTTCGACAAAACAAATCGATCAAGAGCGCAATCGTGACGTGAGATTGAAATTTGAGACTAAGGAGAAACCGATGAATACCACCGCGTATTGTCTCATTATACACATCGCGTGGTTCAGTACAATCTATTGACCAATGTTGTATGCAAAATCACCTAAGATCACTGGCATATGAGAGAGAGAGAGAGATAATAAAATCTGCGATACATCGAAATCGACTGCAGTTTCGAAAAATTGCTCGTCATGGTCATGCCAATGTTCGTAGATCTGCAAGGTTTCCTTGTTGGAGAACAGTTTGTCATAAAGGAGTTTGCTGCTCTCAGAAAACGGACCGTTCTCTCTCATTACATTTTCGCAAGCCTTATACCGTGGCATTTCCTCGCAAGTGCCGACAAATCTCGCGCACGCTGGGTCATCACCATAGACTGCGATGGAACGATTCCATACAGCAAAGCTAAGAGTTTGATTACAAAGGCTGTGCACGAAAGACGAATGACGACAACGACGACGATGCTGTCGTATACGTCAAGAGACACGAAAAACGATAATGACTGTGGAATTTGCTTCTGGACGATGAGCGAGAGCGCGTGTACAGTGAGATTCTGGATGTTGATTACGAAAACGTAGATTCTCTGAACAATCTGGACGCTGATAATATTATGCAATGCGGATGTCACTATACTAATTGCGCTTTACAAAATGTATTCAAATTGTTTAATTGGTGGTCAGATAATCATGAATAAAATAAATAAATATGATAGACGAAATATGTTTTTTTTATTTCTTTCTCTTACGTTGACGATTACTTCTAAAATTCCAACGATTCAATACATTTTTTTTCCGAACGTTCAATCAATTAGTCAAACTCGTCGCTCGCGATTATAACAACAGAGAGAAATGAAGAAGAACAACATCTAAGACGAATCTTACCAGGTATATGCATAAGTTTTTTCCGGTTTTTTAGTAAAAAAAGACACGTAATTTTCAAGGGAAATTAATTTTTTTTTATTCAAAATATTGGCCATCGGCTTCTACACATTTCGCCCATTTTTCAGGTAATTTATGAATACCATGCCAGAAAAACTGCTTGTCTTTTGCGGCAAACCATTCGTCGAGCCATTTTCCAACTTCCTCGAAATTGCTGAAGTGCTGCTCTGCGAGCGCGTGCCCCATTGATGCGAAGAGGTGATAGTCAGATGGCGCCAGGTCTGGGGAGTACGGCGGGTGCGGAAGGATGTTCCATCCAAGCGATTTCAAGGTGTCTTTCACTGTGTTTTGCTGTGTGAGACGGCGCATTGTCGTGTAACAAAATCACTTTGCCATGTCTTCTGGCCCATTCCGGTCGTCTTTCGATTAATGCGTGGTTTAAATTAATCATTTGTTGACGATAGCGTTGTGTATTAACGGTTTCGCCGGGCTTCAAGAGTTCATAATACCGCTCTGGTCCCACCAGACACAGAGCATGGTCTTCTTGCCGAAGCGATTTGGCCTTGGTGTTGATGGACCGGCTTCGCCAGGTGAAAGCCACGATTTTTTCCGCTTCGGGTTTTCAAAATAAATCCATTTTCTGTCACCCGTCACAATTCGATACAAAAATGATTTCCTTTCGTGGCGTTGAAGCAGCATTTCACAAGTGACATTGCGATTTTCCATTTGACGTTCATTCAAATCGTGTGGGACCCATTTACCGAGTTTATTGATCTTTCCCATTGCTCGTAAACGTCTGCTGATTGTTTCTTGTGATACATGTAATGCTTCTGCTAATTGCCGTTGAGTTTGAGTTGGGTCATCATCCAATAACTCCTGCAATTGCTCGTCTTCGCATTTTTGTGGTCTACCAGAGCGCTCACTGTCTCACATTGAAATCACCACTTTTAAATTGTCGAAACCATGTCTCACATGTTCTAATCGATGGAGCGTGTTCACCATATGTTTCTACCAGCAAACGATGACTTTCAACACCCTTTTTCTTTTGATTAAATAAAAAAAGTAATGCGTGCCGCAGATGTTCTTTTTCAGGCACAAAACTCGACATGATCACTGAACGATAAAACAAAGACGCTAGTTTTTGGCGGACTCAACTTGTGTTTGTAGTTTTAAATGTCAGACGAACAAAATGATGTATGTGTCAAATTAATACGCTGCGTACTTTTCGCTGGCGACATCTCTTAGTTAAACCGGAAAAAACTTATGCATACACCTGGTATATTGATCGACTGAAATATAAACGAAACGTCTAGCACTTCAGATAAGCTCAGGTTACATCCTACAAATTTTTTATAGTTAGGCCGATTAGATGATCAGTCGACATTCAGTCTTGCAAAGGTAAAGACTCAGAGAAAGAATCGCAAAGAAGACTCAGAGTTATATCAGAATAGTATAACGAAATTATAAATTTTCAAGAACAAATAATCAGGTAAATTTCAAAATTTTAATGTGAAAATAGAATAATAAATAAAAATGGAATATTAATTAAAAAATTAAAAATTATTTTTCTAAGAATGAAACTTCCGATGAAAAAACAACCTCAACTGGATAGAGTTATTTTAAATGGAAGAATACCCAGAACCAGAAGAGGCACAAGAGTCGATAATGTGCATAAGAGAAATTCACCAAGAAGTGATTTATCGGGGAAAAAAAAACAACCTTATCGATGTCTCTGTGAAAATTGTTACTTGGAATGACACCTAGAAAATGTTAGAATTCATTATATTTTTGACGAAATGAGAGAGTGGCACACATTATGTAAAATTACCGAAGACAATAGGGCACTAAAACAACACTGTTTTGAGTGCCATAAATTTTTACTAATACTAAGACCGATGGACCAATGTATGATATGTATAAAAGAGTTCATAAATAACGAAGAAGCATTTTATTGGTTGAATGAAATTGACGTATTGAACTATGAAATAATTAGGAGATATTTGTAGAAATGTGTAGGTGTGATATAGTTTAGATTAAACAAATTTTATATTAAATATTCTATAATAGTTTAGATTAAACAAATTTTATATTAAATATTCTATAAAGCATTAAATATCCTTCTAAAAAAAATGTGAATAAAAAGTTTCACGCTTAAATGAAAAATGTATTCAATTTGTTTAAAAATAAACATATATAATATGCAAAACATATATTTCTTTCATTCCTTTCCTCTCACCATAAAAATAATTAGTCAAAAAAAATAGTCATAACATTCGTTATAAGAGAGAGCCGCAACGGAAGAGATAGTAGGTATACGAGAGAGAGAATAGATATACAATAAAGAGAGCCGCAACGGTAGAGAGAAGATGAGAACATGGCGAGCGCGGCGGGACGATGGCGGACGCGGCGGCGGCGGCGGCGGGGCGTGGCGGCGGCGGCGGCGGCGGGGCGTGGCGGCGGCGGGCCCGGGCTCCCCCCCCTCTAACATCATGTCCACGCGCTCTGTCCACGCGCAATTTCATATATCTTCTTTGCCATCTGTGTATCCGTTTATCTATTTGTTTATCTTTTTGTTTATCTATTTGTTTATCTATTTATTTATATCGCCTTCACCTTGCTACTATCTTATCCCCCCCCCGTGACGTCATGTCCTTCGAGTCGCAATTTTCTATCTATTTGTTTATCTATTTGTTTATCTATTTGTTTATCTACTTCTTTTCCTACTTGTTTATATCATCTTCATCGAATCCTACTATCTTATCCCTCCCTTCCTCCGCAGCTCATTTCAAAGGACCGCCGCTCCTGACTTCTCCCTCCCCTCTCCCCCGCGCCCTCCGTTTCCCCCCGCACACCCGCACACTCGCACCTCCCTCGAATTCCTAAGTTAGAGCCGGCCTAGTATACTTACCATTTCTTTTGGTCCATTTCTTTGGACGCGCTCGGCGGTCTTCAGTCGGATTCGTGTATGAGCGCTATCAGTCGGATTCGTGTATGAGCTCCGCTCTCGCGTTCAGCGATGCTTGGCCGAACTTGAATGCTTTCGGAGATGAGATCTCTTCTTGTCTCCAGACATGTTCAGCGATCTTCGGCCGAGTTCGGCGACGCGGCGTGGGACGCATCCCACACAATGGTACGCCGGCCATCTTGCAATTATTTGTGAACTTAATTATACAGATTAAAAATGGCACAAAGCGCCTTACACTTGACGGATCGCCGGTCGGCGGTTCGACAGCCGCGGAACAATGCAAGGAAATATGCATCATTACACGTGTAATAAGAAATAAACAGTTGACTTATAACATCCCTTTTTTTCGTTTTTGATCTTTTTACTAAATTATTAATATATTTGTTAATATATTTCGAATTTTTAATAAGAGGTTCTGTTTAGCTACAATAATAATAATAATAATATAATAATAATAAAAAGTTATTAATAAATGAAAATGTGAAAATAAAAATAAGTATTTTCGAAATGAATGTTATGTTGTAAATTTAAAATTTGAATTTGCAATAATATAATTATAAAAAATATTATTTCTATAAAAGTATTATTTCACGTTACATTATATCATATCATTTCTATATACTTATATTTAATTGTAAATGTAATCCTACAATCTTATAGCACAAGAAGTTTACTTTGCACATTGCAAATTTAAAAATGCGTAAAACTGTTATATAAGTCTCCAAATTATCTGCAATGATAGTTGTAATTTTATACATAACTTCTTTTTAAAATGTATAATAGGAGAATTACTTAATACTACGCAATCATAATTAAATAATCATTAAATGACTAATTGATTATTTAATGATTATCTAATTATTATTGATTTAATTGATTATTTAATTGCGATTGCGTAATAATTCTTCTATCATACATTTCTTCTATCTTACATTTTATAAAAAATTATGTGTAAAATTACAACTATCATTGTAGGTTTGAAGATTCATTGTAATAGTTTTCCGCGCATTTATAAATTTGTAGTGTGCAAATAAAATTAACTTCTTATGTCGTAAGTAACATTGTAGAATTACATTTACAATTAAACGTATATGTGTATAAAAATGATATAATTGAACGTGAAATAACGTATAGAAATAAAAAAGAAAATATGCTATATCGCTCGTTCTTTTGTTCTCTATCCTATTTATTCTCGTTGTGCTTATTATAGAAAAAAAATGTCAAGTATAAAAATGTCAAGATGCGCTTTTCGAATATAGAAAGATTAATACTACAAAATGTCTGATATCACTATGTTACGTCCGGAGGACTTCACGAATTCTTCCCTTTCGAAAAAAAGAAAAAACGGCTGCAATAAACGAAGCGCTTTGAACGACCAAAGGAAATCCTAAATAAACAAAATTTCCTCTCGAGATGCGTCTCACTATCAGAAAAAATTGGGACAAACAACTTTGTCGGGACCGACAAGTTATGACCTACCAATAAAAAGTTAACATTAACAAAAAGCAAATCCCTAACGGATAAGAAACGCTTCGGATCGTTCGGGGGTGACACCCCCCAAATTGGTGGGGAAACTAAGGGAAAAGCCAATCAAGAAGAAACGATTAGCGGCCGTTGGTGGCCACACCAATGAAAATTGAGGGTGTGGAACGCCAGAAAAATTTTTATTAACTAATTCTACCATTCGCTGAAAAATCTGGAAATATAAAAACAACCACAATTCACAGAACACCGCTCCCCTCCTTCCTCTATATTCACAATTTTCCTAAACTATCATTCGACAAACCAACACGAAAATCCATCACGCCCTCAGATATTCCCACCCCTCCGGAACCCTTTAAAAACCGCGACTTGGAGCGGATCGCTCTCTTCTTCCTGCCACAGCGACGCATATCAGGTCAGCACTATCCAAACTGTTAGAATCTGTGCGCGATTTTAATTCGAGTGCCTCAAGATCCAGGCTGGCAATTCGATTCCTCGACCATCACCAACGATCGCTGCAACAAGAGTAAGTCCTAGTCTATAAATTTTTTTTATTTATTCGCGGTAACTGGCAGTTTGGTTCGCGACTTCTAATTATTTCACTAAACACTCCAACATTCCAAATTGGCAAGCCGCCGGTTAACTCGGTGAAGCTGCCTTTCCCCGATTTTTCATACTCCGACTTGGCAAGCCGCCGATTAACTCGGTGAAGCTGCCTCACCCGATTCCTCAATTTCTCTCTCATCTGACTCTATTTTTTATATAGTGAACCAAACAAATGCCATCCGAAACGGGCGAACAAAGCGGGCTTTGCGACACCGCCGGGAAAAAGCTAACAAGCGGATTCGTCGCGAAACCACCCACGCTGAAGAACTCGCGGAGCGGTTAATAGAGGTAGAGCCGGGACTTGCCAACATTTCGCTCCATCAGTACGCCTCCGCCCTCCGCTCCGCGGCCGAATTTGAACGGCAGTGTACTCCGGAGAATTTCAACATAGAAAATTTCTTTAACCTCGTCCGTCAATTTCCTCGCTGTCCCACCCATCCACCTCCTGGCACTTTCTTTATCCCACGCAGATTTAAGCCTGATCAACAATTCTGGGACCAAATATCACAGCATGCAGTAACCGATACCGTACCCATGTACATTTCCCGAGACCCTCTTCCCTACCTCGTCCCCATCAAAGCCTTCCGCACCGCACACCCTAATCCTCCTCCGCACCTGCAACCCGATCCCGTGGATATGTTCGCGATTACTAATTTTTTGCCCCAACTGGAAAATTTGGGCATATAATTCCGGATTTTTCTTGTCCGCGATTATTTTCGTATAATCTTTTTTTGTGTATAATTTTCTTGTAACGACCATCTTTGTACCTCATGTTTCTTTTTTTTAATGTACCGAAAATTGTAAATCATTTTTTTTATTTATTATTAAATCACTCTATCAGAAATTCGGTCTTAAATTTTTTTTTCTCCTTCCTAAACCTTGACCCCGCGCCGTTCCCGGCTCCCGGAGGATCGCACTAGGTCCATCCCTGGTCAAAGAGATTCGGTTCTCTGACCTAAAACGGACCACCGATAGCGCGGGTGCAGGCAAGGGTAATAACGTCGCTGACGCTGACCCGCTCCCTGCCCCCTGAACGCGCGTTCGACTCGCGGATCGACATCACGACGTCGTTCCGCGAGAACGGGAGAGGTTCCGTGCGTCCACCTGAGTTCTCCTTGTCCTGACGAGAGATATTATCTCTCGTCCAGAACACGGACGTAACAACTATAAAATTACCTTTTTACAAAAAGGTAAAAAAGGAGTGTCAAATATAATAAAATCCTATTTAAACCTAAGTATTATATCACAATCTTATTAAATTCAAATAATATTTAATATTCAACCCTAATAGGTATATCATTTATATAAAAGATTTGATATTTGAAAAAGTGGCGCCAAGTTATAGTCCCATTACCTTGAAAGTTAAATGTACAATTGTTTTTAAAAAATGTAAATCACCAATGATTCGTATTCTCATTGAAGTCTTCTTGTTCTAAAACCCAAGTGATAGTAGCTTTAATTCTTTTTCAAAATTATGATATCATAAAATTGCGTTAACTTAACTCAAATGATATGTATTTAACATAAGTGATAGTAGCTTTCATTTAATCTCAATATATGCATAATATTCCGGCATATCCTTCTGTAAAGAATTTTTAAATACATGTATATTTGAATCGAATGGAAAATTTAATTATAAAGAATTAAGAAGATAATAGTACAAAATGAAAAAATTTAATTTAAATAAAAAACTTTTATGTAAAAAAAGAACTTGGCGCTGCTAGATCTTGATTGAAATAATAACAAAGTAACAATAAGAAATTTTTATTTAAAAACGTAATGATAAGATTTAAGGAACATTGCGATAGCAATAAAAATGACCACTATATGTATATTGTTCGAGCAATATAAGATTAAGTTTATTTGTTATAAAGTAATATGACGACATATATTATGTGCAAGAAACTGTATTTTTATTACTTTAATATTATTATTATATATATGTTATTACTTTAAATTGTTTTATTTTTTTTATCCAGCGCCAAGTTTTTTTATTTAAATTAAATTTTTTTCATTTCGTACTGTTACCTCTTTAATTGTTTGTAATTAAATTTTCCATTCGATTCCAAATATACATGTATTTAAAAATTCTTTACAGAAAGATATGCCGGAATGTTATGCATACATATATTGAGATTGAATGAAAGCTACCACTTATGTTAGATACATATCATTTGAGTTAAATTAGATTAAACAAATTTTATATCATAATTTTGAAAAAAAATTAAAGCTACTCACTTGGGTTTTAAAATAAGAAGACTTCAATGAGAATATAAAGATACGAATCATTGATTGATTTACATTTTTTAAAAGCAATTATACATTTAATTTTCGAGGTAATGGGACTATAACTTGGTGTCACTTTTTTGATATCAAATCTTTTATATAAATGATATATATATATATATATATATATATATATATATATATATATATATTAATTAAGATAAACGCAATTTTATGATATCATTATTTTTTAAAAAGAATTAAAGCTATTATCACTTGGGTTTAAGAAGATTTTAATGGGAATACAAAGATACGAATCATTGATTTACATTTTTTAAGAGCAATTGTACATTTAACTTTCGAGGTAATAAGACTATAACTTGGCGCCACATTTTTTATATCAAATCTTTTATATAAATGATATACATATTAGGATTGAATATTAGATATTATTTGAATTTAATAAGATTCTGATATAACATTTAGATTTAAATAGGATCTTACTATATTTGACACTCTTTTTTTACCTTTTTGTAAAAAGTTATATAAAGCGCGACTGTACCATTCACCAATTCCTTTGTTCATATATGTATAGGGTGAACCAAAACTCCCGCATTTGGAATACATTACGTGATTCTTTATATTAAAAGAAACAATTTTTTCTTTTAGCAAAATTGCGTGCGACGAGTAGTTTTTACAGTGAATCAGATTAAAAGTGACGAATGAGCGCGCGTATGTAGCAGGTACGCATGTACGTAGCGATCAGGGTCGGCGTTCCTCAGGCCGGCGCGGCCTAGTACTTAATATTTGACGATTTCACGTATTGTTTAAAATATAATACAAGTTAACAAATTAAGTATTGTTTTCATCCTTTACGTAACGATTTAATAAAAAAATTGTTTGATTTCGTAACATTATCTGGAAATAAAAATAAATGTAAATTATATGATGTATGAACTGAGCATTCTATTATTTTAATTATTTTTTTATTGTCGTATGCACAATTGTATATAACAATAAAAAAGTACTGAATTTAACAAATACTTATTAATTACGTGAGTATGTAATCACGAAAAGTAAAAAAATTGATTTTTTCATAATAATGTTTAAAGATAAAATATTTAAATTTATAATTTAAGATATTTTGAGAGAGCTCGTTTTGTTTTTATTTTTTCAGAAAAAATTAACAAAAGATTTATACAAAAATATTTATCTTTATAATATTACAATAATTACATAATCTTATAAAATTTTAATAATGGTTATACCGATATCTTGAAACTTTTTCACATATTTCGTAAATGTGTAAAATTATTTCTAATATCTTGTATCAGAGAAGTTAAAAAAATTATAAAATTATTTAAATAAGTATAAAAAAATTATATTTGATAAAATAAATAATTTTGATAATTATGATCTAGACGTTATGTAAATAATTGTTTTAAAAATATGTTAAAAATATAAAAATATTTTAAATATTTTGAAATAACCGTATTTAAAGTATTGTACATATTGCGTATATGCTCTACAAAAAATTTTCCTTCATAAAAAACAATTTGATTAAATTATTTATAATTGTTAAAAAGTTCAATTTCTCGTTATTAAGCGTTACATATTTCATTAAAAGAAATATTCTATTGATTACACGGTTAAAACAATAAAATAGAAAACACAATTCGTAAGCATTTGTGATGTAAAGAGATATTCGTAAGCTTTAATAATAATAGTTCGAAGTGCAATTCTCCTATTTGTATGCTGGCATTGACTCTGAATAAAACTATCTTGCGTAAGCTGGAGCATTACCGGTGTAATATTTTCTATTGCAGTGAAGGTTTTCTTTTAATTTCTTCTAATGTATTTACAGAATCTTGATAAATAAAAGTTTTTAAATAACTCCATAAAAAAAATCGAGCGGATTCAAATCAGGGAATCTTGCCATGCAACAGGTTGATCTCTACCAATGCAAGAATTTGGAAAGTGTATATTCAAATAATGCCGAACATGCTTACTGTTGTGAGGAGGTGCTCCGTCATGAAACCACATAATTCGACGTATATTTAATGACAAATCTTCCAAAATAAGAAATAATTAAAAAATAAATTAAACGATAAAAAATTAACGAATAATTAAAATTAACGAAAAATTTAACGAAGTCTAAATAATTCGTTAAATTCAGTATTTTTTATTGTTATATGCAATTGCGCAGTAATTAAAATAATAGAATGCTCAGTTCATATATTATTTACATTTATTTTTATTTCGAGATAATGCTACGAAATTAGACAATTTGTTTATTAAATCATTAAAGGTTGAAAACAATACTTATTTTGTTAACTTTTATCATATTTTAAACAATATAGCACGTGAAGTCGTCAAAGATTAGGTACCAGACCGTGCCGGCCTGAAGAACGCGCACCGGCCCTGACTGCTACGCACATACGCGCATTCGTTACTTTTGATGTTACTTTTTGATTTACTATAAAAACTCGCATGTAATTTTGCTAAAGTAAAAAGTTGTTTCTTTTAGCATAAAAAATCACGTAGTATTAGTATTCCAAATGCGAGAGTTTTGGGACCCCTTGTATATATATATATATATATATATATATATAAAGTAATATATATATATATATATATATATATATATATATATATATATATTATATACGAGGGTAGTCTGTTTTGAGCCTTAACATGAAGATGACGTTACTCGTCAAAACCATTCTAGTACTACAATAGTATGCTTTGAAAGACTTTTGTGAAAATTTCAGTCATTTTGGACGCTCAGTTGTTGTTTGACAGTCGTTTGTGTCAGTCGATGTCAGTGTTTTTGTAAAAATGGAAAAAATTGAATATTGTGCCGTGATTAAATTCTTACATTTGAAAGGCAATACGCCTGCGCAAATTAAAATCGAGTTGGACGCTGTTTACGGGGACTCTGCCCCATCATTTGCCACCGTAAAAAGATGGGCAGCTAAATTTAAACGTGGTCGTACTAGCTTGGCTGATGATGAGCGTTCGGGACGGCCAAAAACTGCGACCACCGCTGATAATATCGAAAATGTTCACCAAATGGTACTGGACGACCGTCGAATCAAGGTTAGAGAGATAGCAGAGGCTATGGGCATATCGAAAGAACGCGTTTGTCATATATTGACTGAAAAATTGGATATGCGCAAGCTATCCGCGCGTTGGGTGCCGCGCTTGCTCACTTTGGACCAAAAACGAATTCGAATGAACATTTCCAAGATCCTGTTGGAACGGTTCAAGCGAAACGAGTCAGATTTTTTGCGTCGATTCAGAACTGTAGATGAAACTTGGATTCACCACTACACTCCAGAGACAAAAGAATAGTCAAAACAGTGGACTGCAAAGGGTGAACCTGCTCCGAAAAAGGTGAAGACGGTTCCATCAGCTGGGAAGGTAATGGCAACTGTTTTTTGGGATAGTCGCGGAATTGTGTGTATTGATTATCTTGAAAAAGGTAAAACAATAACGGGAGCGTATTACGCATCATTACTTGATAAGCTGAAGACAGAAATTGCAAAAAAAACGGCCGCATTTGAAGAAGAAGAAAGTGCTGTTCCATCAAGAAAACGCACCTGCTCACACTTCGGCGGTCGCCACGGCCAAAATTCACGAACTGCACTTCGAATTGGTTGACCACCCACCGTATTCACCAGATCTGGTCCCCAGCGACTTTTTCTTGTTTCCTAAGCTTAAAGTTTCGCTTGGAGGACAGAGATTTTCATCGAACGAGGAGGTCATCGCATACGTAAACGCTTATTTTGCGGAGCAAGACGCCAACTATTGTTTGGAGGGGTTAAAGAAGTTAGATGGGAAAAGTGTATCGACTTAAAAGGAGATTATGTTGAAAAATAAAACTATATTTGACCGAAAAAATATTTGTTTCTATGTTAGGCTCAAAACTTTTCAGACTTGTATATATATATATAAAGAAATTTTCGTCCGATGAGGAGGTCATCGCTGCTGTGGATATGTATTTTAAAGGTCTCGAGACTTTTTATATATATATATATATATATATATATATATATATATATATGGTATATTAGGTGTACAAAAAAGTTCTGAGCTTTAGATTTCATACAACCGAAATAACAATTTAAATTTTATATATCTTCCCGCCCTTTTGCAGTTTTAAAGCGTTGACATTTGGCCTTCTAAAATACGGCCATACGGTTTGGCGTTTGATGCACATAACCTCAAAAATCAGTAGTGTTCACGATGGCAATAACAAAAGAGCATATTCGATTTTCCATCCACTTCGCGTTTCTGAAGAAAAATGCTGTTGAAGTCACTGCAATAATTTGTGCTGCATATTGAGAGAATGCTGTAAGTCATACTACATGTAAAAGATGGTATCAAAAATTTCGCCAAGGAGATTTCAGTCTTGAAGATGAACCGCGTGCTGGACGTCCTCAAAAGATTGAAACGAATTGCAAGCACTGCTGGATATAAACTCTGCGCAAACTGAAAAGGAGCTTGCAGAACAGCTTGGCGTTACGCAGCAAACCATTTCCGTTTACATACGATGGAAAAGGTTCAGAAGGAAGGCAGATGGGTTCCGCATGAATTGTCCGAAGACAACAAAAATCGTCGGCGTGACACTGCACTCACTTTGCTTTCAAAGTTCCGGAAAAAAGATTTTCTGCACAAAATCATTGCAGGCGATGAAAAGTGCATTCTTTATGATAACCCTAAACGTAGAAAATCATGGGTTGACCCTGGTCAACCTTCGACATCGACGCCAAAGCCTAATATTCACGCCAAGAAGGTTTTGCTCTGTATCTGGTGGGATTGGAAAGGTGTGTTGTATTACGAGTTGTTACAACCGGGTGAAACAATCATCGGCAGACCGCTACTAACAACAATTGACCAATTTGAGCGATGCATTAGAAGAAAAGAGGCCATTTACTGGCCAAAGACGTCGTAAAGTGATCTTGCTTCATGACAATGCTCGACCACATGTTGCGAAAGCGACTCAGGACCATATCTTTGCGTTGGGCTGGGAACTTCTCCCGCACGCGGCGTATAGTCCAGTCATGGCGCCTTCCGATTACTACCTATTCCAGTCGCTGCAGCATCATTTAGCTGATACACATTTCGTGAGATTTGAAGAGATATGAAAATGCATTGATGATTCCTTACCGCTTCGAAACCGGTGAGCTTCTATCGTCAAGGAATTTGCAAGCTACCCGAAAGATGGCAAAAGGTCGTTGATGCAAACGGGGAATATTTCGCTGATTAATATTTTTTTGTTTGTGTTTGAATAAAGATTGAATTTTACAAAAAAAAGCTCAGAACTTTTTTGTACGCCTAATATATATACACGAGGGTCATTCGATAAGTCAGGTAAATTTTTGCGAGATAGCGCCACAATGAACTGTGTAGTATATGGCCAGAAAGGCACTATACAAACATATATATAACACTATTCAAACTGCCTCATACCAAGTTTCAGCTAAAAGCGACGCTTAGTTTACATGTGGCAGACGTTGGAAGTGAGCATGGCAGCAGTTGTAAAAATGGAGAAAGACGAATTCCGTGCAGTGATTAAACATTTTTATTTAACGAAGTATATATATATATATATATATATATATATATATATATATATATATATATATATATATATATATATATATATATATATATATATATATATATATATATATAGTATATATGTATATACATATATATATTATATATATTATATATATATTATATATATTATATATATATATATACTATATATATATTAACTATATATATATATATATATATATATATATATATATATTAACAACGTAAATAAATTTAGTGTATCCAATTGGGAAATTAACTAGTGACGTCGTGTGTCCAATATGACCGCCACGATAAGGACACTGTTGCAATCTGTCATAAGTATAATCTACAAGTTATACAGCTTGATTTTGTTTATAAGTATTAAATAATACTTATTGTGAAGAGTATGTTTAAGCATTTGAAATATTTGTGCACACGCAGAAAATTAATGACGAATTAGGAGTGAGATTTTCATCAAGAATGACGAAAGCAAAACATATTGCAGTGTATATGGTTGTAACAGTTTAGCTTCGAAAGAGCCGACTATTTGCTTCCATTATTTTCCTAAACTAGGAAAAATAATGATTACAGTGGAAAATGCATTCGGAAGTTTAGAAAAAAGAGATGTTCGCATAGAGTGGCAGAGGATACTAAAAATGGAAACAGTTAAAAGATATTCTGTTGTGTGCAGTTTGCATTTTAAAAGGAGCGATTACAAGTTTCCTGGTAAGGAAACAACTTGTTGTGTAAAAAATTGTATCGTTAATAAATAAAATTATAATATTATCTAATTTGTTATGTATAAGAACAATAATTGAATAATAAATGCATTTTATAGATGTATCAGTTTAATTGCGAATTTTAAAACCAGACGCTGTGCCATCATGTAACCTTCCCAAAACTAAAAACAGCACAGAAAAGCAAAAATTGGCAAATAAAGACAGAAAAGAAAATATAGAAGAGAAGAAAAAATAGAAAAACTGGAGAATCAGAAGAAAAATGTTGAAATGGAAAATTGCTCTGACATCTTCACAGAGGAATGCCAGGTTTATCATGATAAGCAAATTGAAGAAGCAAAATTTTATACAAAAGCGAACAAATTTTTGTAATGTTGCTATCCAAATCGATACTACTCTAACAGAAACATTGTGTTATTTTACGAACGGAGAAGAATTCGAGTACAATGTGTGGGATTGAAAGATTTTTATTATTAAATACTATTGTTGAAATTTTGAACGAAATATATCCAAATCCTTGTTCAACAATTATCGTACTAAAGTTATACTAACTTTTGTTAAATTGAAAATGAATTTATCCTATTCAGCTTTATCTATCTTCAAAGGCATTTCTGTTGTACACATACGAAACATTTTTCTGCAAATGTTAACTCTTTTAAATAATATTTTAACATATGCTATACATTTTCCTTCTAAAGAAGAAATTCAGAAAAATATTCCACTTTGTTTTATAGACTTCCCTGATGTTAGAGTTATTTTAGATTGCACAGAGATTTCAATTAAAAAAAAAAAATATTTGTTGTCAAACAATAATATATTCAAATTATAAATCGACATATTAAAATTTATTTAGTAAAATTTATGACAGGAGTAACTCCAGCTGGTCTGATTAGTTTTATTAGTCGTGCTTATGGTGGTAAAACATCTGATAAAGCAATTTTCGAGCAAAGTAATCTTATAAATCTTTTACAAAGAGGCAAGGCTATCATGATAGATAAAGGCTTTCTTATAGATAATATTTGTCTGCAAAATAGTATAAAGCTAATCATTCTTAAGAAAAAAGAAAAGGTTTTCAAAAGAAGAAATTCTTTAAAATAGCTTGTGTACATATAGAAAGGACAAATCAAAGATTAAAAACATTCAAGATATTGAGTGATAAAATGTTTAAAGGTCTCATTTCTAAAATCGAACAAATATTTTTAATTCAGCAATAATAAATCTAAGTTTTCCAATCTTCACAGATGATAAATTTGTATTTTAATTTGCTATTTATACATAAATTAATAATATTAACATTATTATTCTTATATTATGTATATGTGTGTATATTTTGTATTATATGTTTACAAGTTTTATAATAAAAGAAATATTCATTTTCAAAATATGTGCATTTACTAAATTTAACAAACATAAATTAGTAACATATATAAAATTTAAAAATATTTAAAAATATATTAATTTTTTTCACAAATATAATATAACATATTAAAATAAATAATCTTTAGAGTAGAAAGTAACTGTTTAGCATATTCTGCATAAAAAATTATTGGCAAAATAATTATGCTTTGATCGGAAGAATATAAAACAAAATCTGTTGGTTTGAGATTTAAAATAGCCATTCCAAATTGCAGCAATTGAGCATAATAAGCATATTTAGTTTTTAAGGATATATTATTTGATGAATCTACAATAATATCTTTCTCCTCTCGTACTATATCATAAATATTTGAAGTTTTTTCTGCAAAAGGAAACTTTATTTTTAATAATTTCACAGGTTTTTTTCCTCAAAAATAATATCGTCAGGCGTATAGCCGATCCAGGAATTTTCAACAGAAATTATTAGTCCACATTCGATTACAGTACACTTTGTCATTTCTCTATATTTTTGTCGCACAAACGATTCATTTTCTACCCCGTGTCTCACATTCTTGTTTGTAAATTCTTTAGGATAGAAATAGTTTAATGATTTTTATTGCCAATCTGGGTTTTTTTAATAAGTTAGCAATTGGTAGCATCTTGATCCTGTAATTCTGAATTGACGTTCTTTTTTCCACAAAACAAGGGAACGTTTAGTTTCTATGTATAAATGAACTATATCTTTCGAAAAGCTATCCACTCAAACTGTATAACACTCTTTCTGTGGTATATTTAAAAACATGTTAGATAATTCTAACATTTGTGCTGATGGTAAATTGTCCACAATAGCGTATATCTCAGAGAAGATATCTGGCAAAGAAAAATCTTCTTGAATCAAGGTCCTTTCTTTTGGACTGTGTCTTCCACCTAATTATTTAGAAAAAAATGTATCAAATAATAACAAAGCCAACAGTGATGTATATAAATTTATTGATACAATTAAAAAATATTAAAAGTATATATTTTATTATATTGACATTAAACTGTTAATTGTAAAAAGTAAAATATATAATTGTCCTATTAATGAACGTGTAAATTAAAAAAATGTTATAAAAAAGACTATTATTTGTAATTATTTTACGTTAAATTTGTTAATTTCCCAATATCTGAGTCACCTAATTCAATTAACCATCGAACCCTAGCAGACCGACGCCCGCGCACCCGAAATCGCACGACACCGCACAGACGCGAGGACGGACCGTTATATAGTTTAGCCAGAATCCTTGGGATCTGGCTGGTCAGCGATATGACGGCAATATAAATTTTACATATTTTGGTTGCAATATCCGCAACAGTACTCTTGCGAAAATTAATATGAGTGTTTCAAGAAGTAAGAGAAAGGTTTGTAACTGCTCCTACTATTAAAGCATATATTATAACAATTTTTTTTTTATTTAAAGGGAATACGCAAAGAATTTTTATTAATTTTCAAATCAGAATGTTGCAAGTCTGAATGTTGCACACAGATATATGACAGGCATGAACAAGTAATGATATCTAAACAACACTTCTATCCAATCTCAGAATCTCATGATCGTTACTCCTCTTGAACAAAGAATCAGATCCTACTCATTTTATATAAATGAAGCTTTCTGGGCTATGAACAAGCATATTTCATCAACCTTTTTTAGAATCATATCGTGTCATTTATTCATTCGTTTACACATTTCATTCCCAGTCAACTTTTTTCGACATTTTAACTTAAGTCAGTAAAACTTACGAACCGCAATCAATGACAACTTTCTGGGAGGGAAGCGAGGCCTTTTAAGAATTTTCTTTATGTCAAACTCTGTGGTCAACAAGCAGTAAGTCTTCAATTAAATCTTGGTTATAAATCTTTTTGGATCTTCTTTTAATTTCGTTTTCTTCGTCTTTCTTAGATCTTCTTAGTTTCTTTTTTTCTATCTTATTTTCATGGTCGCCAAATAAATCGGTGAATCTTTCCTTTCTATCTCACTTTCCACCGTAAGGTCTTTCAGATTATTTGTATTACAGAGGGCTCTTAAGATTCATAATCGCCGAATAAAGCGGTAAATCTTTCTTTCTTTATTATTTCTCACTCTAATTTTGTCCTACTCATGGGCTTCTCCGGGTTTATGATTAGCAATTAGAACTTTCCTTCTTTTTCCTCTTTCTCTCTCCTTAATTTGTTCTCTTTACTTATTTCCCCTTTTTTCTTGTAGTGAATTGATCAAGAGTATTGGCTTCTAAACCTCAACGATCTAAGCGGTCTCCTAAATGACATATCCGTCATTGCCGGAAGGGGCGGGCAAGACGGGTGTTCAAGAGTGATAAACAGAATAAATTTTAAGAAAACCAACCGAACCGTCGCAATCAACTTTAACCATCCCAGCTCTAGAATCCCTCCTTAATCTAACATCACAATTTTTTTCCCTTCCTGACTTGCCTATCAACCCGTTAGAACATTTGATTTTCACAATAGAGCCAAGTTATTCCCCCGTTTATAGATCCGAATCGGAATCTCCTATTGATTTCCGAGTCCTATCCCCCGATCCTATGTTTCATGACGAAGAACTTTTTTTCCCCGATTTCGAAGAATAATTCTTCCATTCTCTCGATCTAATAACTCCACCTCCAGAAGAAAATTAAGGCTATTTCCCTCCTAACTCTCGAATATTAATTTTCATTATAATTTACATTTACATTTATATTCTCATATACATATAGATTTTCATTAATGTGCATTATGTGTCATTTTATTGATAAATCTTATAATTAATCCCATGTTAAAATATCGTAATTGTTAAGATAATTAAAGAATTAATATTGTATAACAGGGTAGGATCATTGTTCAGAAAACTCAACTTAATAATTACATGATCCATCCGTTGAAATCCTACCTTGACTCTGCATCAATGTAACACCTACGATATTATTCACACCCACACGCACACGCACACGCTCACGCTCACGCTCCGCTCACGCTCACGCTCACGCTCACGCTCACGCTCACGCTCCGCTCACGCTCACGCTCACGCTCACGTTCACGCTCACGTTCACGCTCACGTTCACGCTCACGTTCACGCTCACGCTCACGCGCGCACGCCGCACGCACGCACGCACGCGCGCACGCACACACACACACACACACACACACACACACACACACACACACACACACACACACACACACACACATGCTCACACACACACATGCTCACACACCTTTGGATACATGTTACTCTCTTTGCTCCTTTGAATCATGTATAATTTTTATGTTTATTAAATATTTAAGTTAAATTTTAATTTCTTTTATTTCTTTTAAATCGTTTTCTTTAAACTTCTCGACCAAAAAACGACGGACGAATGTATATCTGCACAATAGTGTCATAGTGTTTCTTCATCATTGATTCAGTGCCGAAACATATACAGTGCGTTTCGATTCGAGAGTTTGTTTCAACATTTGAGAGAACAGCTGTGCCATCCTTCCGAGGCCATTCATACTCTGTTTATTTCTTTTCTTAATTTCTTTTTTGAGAGGGCTGGACGTAATAATAACTTCGAAAGGGAAAAATGATAATATTATCAATTCCTTCAATTGTAAATGGTATTCAACAAAGTTCATAAGTTTATGGGTATTATTCGTGTTATCATAGACTGTTAAATGCCAACGTTTCGTGAACATTGCAGTTTACTTCATTAGAGCGAGGAATAGTCTGATACTGTGCTGCTTCTCCGCTGGAGTTCTTTTATATACGCTATATGAAAAGAAGATAGGAGTGGAGGAAAGTAGGGGAACAAGGTAAAAGAGAGGAAGGAAGATTGACTAAAACTATGATAAAGAGAGGGTAGGTGAGTGGGGGAAGTCACTTTCGATTAATTGGGAGAATGATTTTCCATATGTCACTTACATTGGTAGCCATTATCTCTATTTAGGTTGTCGTAATGTTTTTGAATCTCTATAGCTTCTCTGTACTTCCTTGGGAAATACGAGGTAGTCGCAGTTATTGTGATTATTTTGTCAAATAGTATTTGATATTCTATTTCAATTCTGATAATACTGATGTGTTTTAATCTGACATCGCGTTAATGTTCTTTTATACATACGTTGACCATTCTTCTAGGTTTCTCCAATGTATATTTTGTTGCATAAGCAAGGTCTTTTGTACACTCTTGCTGAGCTGAGTGGGAGTTTTTGGTCTTTAGGATTTGTCAAAATTTGTTCTATTTTCTTGGGAGGTCTGAATAGTTCAAATGTTGCATTTCTTCAAAATCTTCCCGATACGATCGGGAAGATTTTGTTTCTTTTACATATGGGAAGATGAAATAGATTTTTCTGTCCATTTCGTCAAGTGATACTTGAGCCTCTAACTCTCTTGTTTATTTTATTGATTGTCTGATTATTTTATTTATATTTCTTTTGTCGTGTCTATTCTGCTGTAAAGTTAGTTTTAAGTGGTTGAGTCTATGATGACCTAAAGTATTGTCAGCTTTCTTAGTCACCAGGAAGGGGAGTCTTCTATTTTCTTCCTTATGGTAAAGCGGATATTGGGATGTTGAGTGTTGAAGAAAATTAGGAATTTTCTTAGTTTTGCTCTACCATATCTTCAAATTACAAAAGTATCGTCTATATAGCGGAACCAAATTTCAGGTTTCTTTGACGCTTTGCATAGGGTTTCTTTCTCGAAGTTGTCCATGAAGATATTAACGATTACAGAAGAAATTGGGGAATTCATAGCTGCACCTGAAGTTCGTTCATAGAATTGATTGTTATAGGAGAAAGATGTGATTTTTAAGTAATGTTTGATGAGGGGAATGAGAGCGGAGCGGACTTCATATGAGGATTTAATTAGTCTAGTATGTCATTAATTGGAACTTATGTGAACAACGATTCTACATCAAAATTCTCCAACATGTTTCAAAGAAATAATTGGTATTTTTGGATTTTGTACAAAATTCGTCGAGTTGATGATATATGATTCAGTGTTTACTGTGAAGCGTTGTAGTTTTTAAACTAAAAGGTGTGAGAGGTTGTATGATAGGGAATTTATGGTGCTGACAATTAATCTGAAAGAAACATTAAGTGTACCTTGGATAGTTCGTATAATCTTGATGAAAGGGAATTAGTGAGTTTTATTTTTTTTTTTAGTTTCGTCTAAAATATTGCTTTTTTCTTAAGATCTTGGTACTTCGCATAATAGTCAGTTGGGTCTTTGTCGAGTCTCGAGTATGTCTTGTCAGAGAGGAGAGTCTTTATTTTGTTTTTATAATCTGATGTATTGATGACTATCATCGTATTACCTTTCTTTTGATAATACGATAATGTCAGTGTCTTTGTTCAGTTCTTGAAGACGAGTCGTTTTTGTTTAGTGATGTTTAATAGTAGAAGCTTGGCTTTGGAAAGAATATTGCCGATACTATCTGCTTGTTCTGGTGGAAGTCAGTAGATAGATCTATTTGACTGATAATCTCCTCTTGGGATCTTATTGAATGCTATTGCAAAATTCGGGTCTTTGGCCAGCGCAGAAATGGTATCCTGTGAGAGGTTTCTATTAGACAAGTTTTTAACAGTGCTTAATAGAGAAGATAAGGAATTGTTGTCTGGACTTAGATCTTTAAATTTTTGTTTCTGTCGTTCCGTAGCATGTGCGTGGATGTTCTGTTCGTATGTAATGCAGTCTAAGTTCTGCCAAATGTCCTATTGTAACGGACATTGTGGGTGAGAGGAATAGGAAGAGTTTAAAAGACTTTTGGAAAATTTTATTTATTTATAACTTAGTAAAGTGGATGCATTTATTAGTAAACATGAGGCCCGTTTTTTGAAGGATGTCTTTTGATTTATGAGTTCTTAAGTGCTCTTTGAATTGTAAGAATTTGGAAACGATCTTCTTGTCCTTACAGCGTTTTAGAAAGGCCAAATCATAATAGTTTAACCGATTTTAGCTTCTCCCTCTTTACTCTCTTACAGCCGCTTTCCTCTACTCCTATCCTCCTCTCATATCCTCTTTTCATATAAAGGAACTAAAGCGGAGAAGCAGCACAGTAGCTGCTTCTCACCCTGATGAACTTAACTGCAATGTTCACGAAACGTTGGCATTTAAAAATGTATGATGACACGAATAACACCCGTAAACATATTAACTTTTTTGAAAATAGTAATCGTAGAAGTCTTAAAAGTCTTGTAAATGATGTTATTTTCGAGATTTTTTATGGTCGCCATTTTTTTAAATGGTATATATTTTTTTATGAAATATGATTCCTCTGGTTATTTTGGGTATAAAAGTATTAAGACACAAATATCAAAAAGTCAATCATCATCAATGGCCCAAGTCGGGCCAAGTAGGCTTACCTCTTTCGCATATACCTGTAGTGCGCACATAGATTGTACACAGGCATACGGGACTTACAATTTCATGCCAAATCCGAACTGCTTGATTAAGAAAGGTTTCCGCAAAAATACTCTTGACAGTTTTGCTAGTCCGCCGAAGAGAAGAGCGTATGAAAACATTCTTGGTTCTACTGGAAATCGAACCCAGGACCTATAACATAGTAGACCAGTGCGCTGCCTACCATGCCACGCTCGCATTTTCAAAAAGTCAATAGTTTACAAGATTATTTCGTATATTTCGTTTATTTCGTATTTTATTCTGTTATATTCTAACATAAAAAATAAATACTTTGTAAACTAATCATTTTCTGATAAATGTATCTTAATACTTGTGCACAGAATAGTGAGATGAGTTAATTAGTGTAAAGAAAACACAACTGCAGAAAATTATGCATTTTGCAGTATACAATTACGCATGTTTCTTCGAAAAGCAACTTTGAAAAGCACTTGATATTTTCTTTACATCAATTGATTCATATCATTATTCTGTGCAAAAAAATATTAAGATATGTTTACTAAAAAGTGATTAATTTATGTTATGTTTTATACGACGGAATAGTACAAAATATCTCATAAATTATTAACTTTTTGATATTTGTGCATAATATTTTTATATTCAGAATAACTAGATAAATCATATTGCAAACAAAAAATATACGATTCCATTAAAAAAAATGATGATCATAAAAAATCTCGAAAGTGGCGCTATTTACAATTAAATGAATAATATTATCTTTCCTTCTCGAAGCTATAAAACTTTTGTCAAAAATTTATGTGCGGAGTTAACGCCGTTCGCTGAAACGACTCTCGACTGAATTCGATGGGTGATGAGATTTCTTTGAGACAGATCACACTAGTTTAATGAGTCAAAGTTTTACAATGAGATGTAGAGTTCGGTTGCGTACACTTTGAGAAAATAGAATAGATGTTCGCTAGGTAGATTGCACGCACTGGTTTGCGCGGTTCGTACGAATTGCGTGATCACGTGATTAGAGAATGTCCGCAATATGTTGAGAGAATGTTCGCAACGTTTTCAGAGAATGTTCGCAAACTCTTGCACTTGGATTGAACTTTATGAATGATTACGTGCTGCTTCGTCAATCTGAGATATGCGCACTTATCCCCGAGAATTCTCTTTGAAAATGCTCGCAATAAATATTCTTGTCGAGTTCGAAGGCACTTGAATCATTATGTGATGATAGAGAACGTCACACATTACTTTCAATCGAGTAGGATTCAAGACTTGAACGCGGCCGTAAACCAAGAATTCGCTATGATTCAGAATGCTTCGCTGGAAAGCCTCTCGCAACAACGATTAAAACATAATATTACGTAAAACGTGTTATTACGTGTTATTACGAGACGAGTGAAATTAAGAAGTATAAATTACGACATGAGCTTCAGTAATAAATATGACAAGAGCGATAAAGAACGACAAGAGCATTGAATTTGACGACAAGAGCACGGTTACGTTCTATGAGCAGAGGTCCTGCTCAACTGACTGAGAATTTTGGTAACGAGAGCTTTGCGAGAAGCTTGCAGGATTATCCGATCGATTTCGTCCTATCAGTGATTGATACGAATCGTAATTTTCGATCAATTGATAGCTTACACATACGTTCTGTCGATTGCAAAACAACGCCGCTCTCGAAGGGTGACTGATAAGTATAATTACTTCTGTGTAGTAGTTATGGACAAGCTACCTGGCGCCATCGGATGACTTAGGGTAATCGCCGCGGATCATCACGCGCGCTTCGCGTGTTCCGCATCACGCACTCAGGCGTGATTATGGTAATTTCGAAAGTCTGAAATGTTTTTCCATACTTTTTATATTTTTTTATATTTGACTCATTATATTTGAAATAAATCTTATATAGCACAATGTAGTATATTAATAATAGAAAATTCAACGTTTTATTTATTTGTAAAAATAAAAATAGTTTAGCAAAGAAGACATCTAAATGACAATTTGGGACGAAAGGTGTATACAGATAGTATGGTATAGTATAATAGATAGTTTGTTTTTCACATACAGATAGTATATTTCTCATACGGCGACGCTTCTGAGGCATAGCCATTCAGTGGTTCGATCTCAGAATAGTAGTGGAAGAAACCTCTGAAATCGGGCCGAAATGTGCAATTAAAAGCCGGCGGCACACTTTTTTAGCTGCTAGATTTCTTGCTGGATTTGCATGCTTGCTGTTGTGATGGCAGCGCTGTGCTGTCTGTCTTGCTAGTTGAACTTCACACAGTGCGAGTTTTTATGCTGGCTCTATAGCTAGAATTTTATAGAAGGCACTTGACGCCATTTAATTAAAGATATTTGAAACATGGAACAAATCATTGTCACTATCATTACCATAAAATTGCAATTAAATTATCTTTAATCATAGAAAAATGCTGCAACGGAAACAATACTGCCGATGCGCGACGTTTGTGAAATCGACAGTAGCTGCAACGGCGAGATATCTGCGATAGTATCCTTACAATGTTATTTGAAAAATTGAGGAGTGAATTTACTTATTAGAAGAATTAGGAATATAGAATGATAGAATATGTGAGGAAATGATGGAACTAGAGGAAGAAGTGAAGAAATAGAAGAAGGATAGAATATCTGATATTCAAAGGGAATATTTTGATCATGTGATCTAAAATTGTGTCTTGATTGTTTTCAAAGTGAGCTAGCACAAGATCACACAAGAAAAATAGTAATAGGATCTATAATAGGATCTATCAAAAAATTCAGCAGATTAACTAGCAGCGTAACCAGCAGGCTATACAATTTCCAGCATAGTAGTCAGCAAAATAGCCAGCATAGAAACACGCAAATAATCCAGTAGCCAAAAGAGCACCGTGTGCCGTCGGTTTAATTCCGAGCGCTGAACTATAGCTTTAAGCTGCTTAAGCTGTGTTGCAAGTCTTTTAAAAATAACGGTAAATAGTAATAGTAATATAAACAGCGTTATTCCAAATTTATTGATATAAATTCAATAAAAAATATATTATTAGATTCCTATCCACGATCTAATCCACTGAGTAATGCTCTTTATGATATATTCTTTAAAACCTGTCCCGGATTATTATTTGTTTTTTTATGGCTTGTATATACCTCAGTGCACATATTTCCGGTTACACATATTCTCAATTGTGGGAAATAATTGTCTATAAAACATCATTGCATATTTGTCACTTTGCACATAGAACCATATTGCACATATGTAACTTGCACACATGATCATATGTCTCTGAATTTAATATTTTTCATGCAATAAATAAGCAATGTGCAATGCTATTAAATCTTTGGGAAACATTAATTTATAAGTTGTATAGTTATGAACATAGATATAGACCGAACACATGTTAACTAACAAACTACAATGCGAAACATGGCATTTCTTCGGCAAGTAGGATCTTGGTTGCTAAAGTTTTTAATATGAAATAAATTCAATTAATATATATATTTATATTATCAATTACGTGCTTTGATTTAGTATCTACTACGCTTTGATTTAGCATATAATAAAAGGGATTTTAATCGATAGCAATAATATTCATCATCGAATTATTATAAAGCCACTAACACGTTGAAAGCCTGCTAAACCAAAGCGGCACGTAGTTGGTAATATAATTAATTGAATTTATTTCATATTAAAAACTTTAGCAACTAAGATCCTACTTGTCGAGGAAATGCCATGTTTCGCGTTGTAGTTTGTATAGTTATGTTTATAAAAATATAAATTATAATATATAAAATTATATTAATTAATATTATATTAATTATATTAATTAATATTAATTATATTAATTAATATGAAAAATATAATTATGTAATATAATATAATGATATTGTATATGTGTTGAAGATTTTACTTTAGCTTCTTGCGGCTTTGTATTTGCAATAATGAAAGTCTCTTTGTAGATTGGATTGGCAGTATGCCTGATACCCCTCGTTCTAAAACTATGCAATTTTTGTTTATTCCTGTGGCTCCATGACTGCTTTACAATATTCAATGTAACGTAAGGTTCCAATGTACCGTTGTATTGTTTCGGAGGAAGGCCATATAATGCCTGTAAGATATGTAGCATACCTTTTACTTCTGTTGTGACCATTTTCTTTAGAATATGTTAAATTATATACAGATTATTATATACATGTGGAGGTTCTGTCCCAAAAACTTTCACATTTGGAATACACTACGTGATTCTTTATGCTAAAAGAAACAACTTTTTCCTTTAACAAAATTGCGTGTAACAAGTAGTTTTTACAGTAGATCAGATTAAAAGTGACGAATGAGCGCGCGTATGTACGTAGCAGTCAGGGCCGGCGCGCGTTCCTCAGGCCGGCGCGGTCTACTTAATCTTTGACGACTTCACGTACTATATTGTTTAAAATATTGTGCAATAATTAAAATAATAGAATGCTCGAGTTCATACACGATATTATTTACATTTATTTTTATTTCGAAATAAAAATCAGACAATTTTTTTATTAAATCGTTAAAGGATGAAAACAATATTTATTTTTTTAACTTGTATTATATTTTAAACAATACAGTATATGAAGTCAAAGATTAAGTCCCAGACTGCGCCGGCCTAAGAAACGCGTGCCGGCCCTGACCGCTACGCACATACGCGCGCTTATTCGTCACTTTTAATTTAATTTACTGTAAAAATTACTCGTCGCACGCAATTTTACTAAAGGAAAAAATTGTTTCTTTTAGCATAAAAAATCACGTAGTGTACTCCAAATGCGAGAGTTTTGGAACATTCTGTATAGATCAGTATAAGACCTTTTTAGAAAATATTTATATCTAATATTAATTATTAATGAAAAGTTTTTGTTTGTATTATAAAATGCTGATAACGCACTTCAATACCGATAACGAGCTTTCCGGTAATAATATCATTGTAAGGTGGTAAATATTGCAAACTCATTGTCAATTCTGTAGGAAACTCCATCATTTTCTGCTTGTCCGAATAAATCAAATTCTGTAATTTTTATAAATAAATTAATCATCAAATAGCGCAATGATACAATTTTTATTCAATCTGATTGTACACATACCAATGTGGAAGAGCACTCCATATTCTCACATTGAACATTGGTAGAATTAAACGAGTCTCTATGAGATTCTCTATTCTCGATGATAGTACCTACGTAGCATAGTATTCTTTATTTTTTGCTAAAATCAGTGCCTTATTGATAAATATATGTTATAGTTATATTTTTTAATAATAAGATAATTTTGTTCATTTGTAACTTCAGTCTTCTTCTATACCTAAAGATTACAGAAAATATGAAATAGCTAAATATCCTACGATATTAATTAATATAAATATTATTTACCACAGTATACTGTTGAATAATTTACGTTAAATATATGTTTTATGTGTGGAGTGTGTGCGTGCGTGCGTGCGTGCGTGCGTGCGTGCGTGCGTGCGTGCGTGCGTGGATGGATCTTGGTTGCTAAATTTTTATATAAATTAAATTCAAATAATTATATCACCAACTACGCGCCACTTAATTTTAGCAGACTTTAACGTGGTTCTATAATAATTCGATATCAAATAATCGAATAAATCGATCCAGGTTCGATCCCTGAAGTGATGTTTTTCGCAATATATAATTCGCGTGAGGATAATTAAAAAGTTTTCAATCAATATCAAAAATATAACAAATATATATTAAATTTGCACATACACAGAAAAAAGTTAGTTTTAAATTAAAATTATTTATTCTCATATGTAAGCAAAAATATTATAATCTTCTTAGAAAAAGTTTAGTATAGATGCAAATATAGATATTCTCCTATATAAGTAACAATATTATAATATAAAATATCATATTGTTTTCATATACAAGATTTTTCCTGAATTGTGCAAACGTAATACTTCCATTAATACAAATTTAATCTAAGCATGATTAAATTTTTTAAAGGATTATAATATTTTTACTTATATATGACAATATTATATATGACAATATTTTTCTTGAGTTAAGATCTTTAATCTCTTGATTTAAGATCTCTTTCTTTTTCTGTGTAGGTATATTAAAAAATTTTAATTAACAAATTTTTTAAAAAAAGTATACAAATTTTTCATCTGTGATATTTATGGAAAAAATAAAAAAGAAATCAGAATTAAATCATCTTATTATATATAGATAATGTGTGCGTATGAGCATGCATGTGCTATGTCGACATGTATATGGTTGTGTACATGTGTGTGCTGTTTTATGTATGGGTGTATGCACGGCGTGCATGTACACTGTTGGAAAAAATGTGTGGAATTTAACATAAATCGCATGTCCCAAACGGTCCACTCAAAATTTTGTGTTAATTTAACATAATATGGATGTGTTAAATAGTAACACCAACACTATGTTAATATTTCAACAAAAAAGAAATGTACTCTTGATCTTAATTTGAAGTTAATTTTGTGTTACAATTAACATAATTTTTATGATAAAATAACATGTCGAGACGTGTCAAAATTCAAGACTGTGCCGAAACTACACAAAGAATAATAATAAGTCATCCCCACTCCTGTTATAGAATAAAATCAATATTTTTTTTTTGTAAATTTTAACATATTGAATAAATACGTACGAATTGTGTTATTTTAATACATTTCTTAAATCATTTTAATAATTTTACATTTTATATTTGTTAAGGTCAGTTAACATAGTAGACATGTGTTAAATTTACATATAAATATGTAGGTTATTTAATAACACAAAAATTTTAACAAGGATCGATTTTAACACAAATACAAAATGTTTTTTGTGTGTATAAGTATTAGTATGTATATATATATATATATGTATTAGATTATAAATGTGTTGAAATATAATTTGAATATATATAATTGATAATATATTTTTATATCTAAAGTAATGTGTATAGCAAGAAATGACAAATCAATATTGCAGTACATATTGATTCGTTCGTAAATAATTTTCTTACTCATCTAACTTTTATCATAATATAACAATTTTTATCTAACAATAGAGTTGTAATAAAATATAAAATAAATTATAATCTAAAAGGCGTATAGTTTAATAGTAAAATATTTATACCATTATTGTCATTTTCGTATAGACTACCGAGTCTCCATGATCTATAGCTGATATCGTTTAATTTTAAGTTTCCTATTTCTTGGTGCTTTGATCGCAAAGGCACGCTCTTGTCTCCTATAAAAAAATGTTTGAAGGATATTGTATCCATTTTGTTCTGAATTAACTTATGTTCTTGATTAACTTAAGCATACACTATTGTTCTTTATTCGATATGAATTTCTATTTTACGATATATTATAGAATAATATATTTCGACATCTATTTAAATATTTAAATATTTTTCTTACTCAAACAATTTTAGATAGTAATTTAGAAATTATCGCCTACGAAATCTTATTACAAAAAATACATTTGTCCATTGATTGAAAAGTATATTGTTGATTGAATATATTCATTATTAGGCCTCGGATGTTCGCGCGATTTCTTGTGCCGCGCGCGGAGCATCGCTGCGTGCGAATGAGTCGAATGCTCGCTAAAGTGAGATAGCAATATTACTCTTTATCTTTTTTGATATTTTTTGGATACTATATTATTTACTTTCAATATATTGTATTTGTTTTATTTAATCTATGTTACTTTAAGATTTAAAAAATAATATGATTTTGAAATATTTGTACTTATAATAAAATTCAAACATATTGTTTTTTGTATTTTGTTTACGTTCAATAGACCGCGCGTTAGCCAAAATCATTAATTCGGATTACGTCAAGTCGAGCATCGGGTTTTTTTTGAGAAATGTTATTATCTCACTTTAGCGAGCATTCGACTCACTCGCACACAGCGGTGCTCCGCATGCGGCACGAAAAATCGCACGAATATCCAGGCTCTATTCATTATATAATGATTATGTAATACAGCGTGGTAAATGTAGTAGTATAAATTTTTTAATTTATTAAAAAACTTATGAAAAATTTAGTAAAAAATTTTTTCGTACGAAGAATATGTAAAAAAAGTATGTAAAAGTGACAATGCTGTTTAGATGTTTCTAATAATATTGTGCATTGTAGTAACTAATTAATGTAATTATATAGTAATTATATAACGTAGTAGAGGAAATGAAAGAAACAGCATTCATTTAAGTGCATGTATGTGTCATATGACGTCATGCAATGGCGTAATTCGTAAAGTGATAATAAAATTTACAAGTTATTTTTTTTACCATACAAAATATTTCATTCAAAATAAATATAACTTTCCGAGACAAAATTATATAGAGTATAAATAATTGTTTTATCTCTGTAAAGTTAGTCTCTTTTTCAAAATTATAAAAAAATATATTCTAAATACTTTCTAGAATGTTTTAAAGTTTTCATGCGATTTTAATATAAATTTTATAATTTAAAATTTAAAACTAAGGAGGAAAAAACTTTATTTAAACAATTAGTGTGGTTAACTTTATGGTATATTTCATTATTTAAAAACTTTAATTTTCTTTATAGTTCATAGAAAATTTTAAATAACTACTTGAAACAAATTCCAACACAATTTAACTATTTTTGTATAGTTCAATACAACTTACATTACTTATTTCTAAAAATTAAAAAGTAATATTAGAAACTCGCAAAAATTTTTCCAATCTTTATTTTAACGTCCCTTTATTTTGGAATCTTTATTTCAGCTATCTTGTTAAATTATTATAGATAATTGCGCGAGGAATTATCTATAAATTTAAAGAAAATGCTATATTTCCAGAAAAAATTTACAATCCTAGACTTTAAAAAATGCCCACGATTGAAAAAAAATGCATGAATTCTTTCAATTTTAATTTTTGCGTTTATAACATTAAGGATATTATAATGTATGTATAAAATTATCCACAATTTTATATATTTTGTAAATTTTTGGAAAAATGATATGAATTTCAGAAATGTAATTATTTGTTTTGCTGTATACATTCTTTATATATGCACTTATAGAATTCAAATACATGACTGAAAAACAAAACATGAGAAAGAGGGGAGAACGGAAGAAATGTAAAGTGGAAACAGAGAACAGAAGGGGATACATATCTATATATATATATATATTAAATATTTTGCATATGCGTATTTTGCATATTGCATATTCTACATGTATCCTTGATTAGTATTAATTTAACGATTAATTCTATTCTTAGATTTCAATGACTTTGTAATTATATCAGGCTGCTCAGAAATGATTAAGTATATTTGATACGAATAATTATTAAACAGTTGATCTTACTTCGTTTCTTGAAGCATTCGTAGCCAATACAACCAGGAGTGAGGAAGCAAATGAATAGAAACATTGCAATCAGAATAATTCCTACTCCTATCACAATTATGATTAGCAAGCCCCAAGGGCCAAGAAAATCTTCATGCGACATTCACTGAAATTCATTGAAATTTAAATTCAAAATTATTTGCACCAATGAGCGCGATTGTAGATAAATGCGTAACAGCAATGTAATGAAACATTAAGATAATCAATGATTTAAGCAAAAAATCCTCGCGTTACGTAGAAATATACATTTTAATTATTTCGTAATAAATCAATGTTTGTAATTAATTTGTAGTTAATTTTATTGTAATATTTTTTAAAATTAAATAATGTTATATAAATAATAAAAAAATGTTTATAATAAATATTATATCAACTCGAATAGAATTGGTGTCAAAATACTTACGTTTTCTTTGTCACCACATTTGCTAATATGAGATATAAGCCAGTTTAGTATGCCACACACTAGCGTTGAATAGGAAACACATTTGTGTTACTAATTTGTGTTCTCAACTATGCCCGAACAAAAGCGAGCGAAACGAATAATATATAACGATAACACTCGATGATATCACACACAGAAAATACTGTTAAAATATATTTAAATATCTATTCATATTTTATTTCTACTAAATAGCTGGTTACAAAAGAAACAAGTAACACAGAATGTTCCAAAACAACTATATGTCTTTTGTAAACTGCAATAGAGGATATTATTTATTGCAATTTTTTTAAATTTAAAAAATTTTTTTAATTTTTATATTTTTTGTAATTATATTTGAAAAATCTAAAAATTATTATTAGATTTTTTTGTTAAATTTATTTTAAGTTTAACTTTGCTTACATGATGACGCAGAAATGATGCAAAAATAATTATAGCATTTTAATTTTTATATATCAATATCACATACATCAAGATATTACTATGTAAACTAATTTCGAATATAAAAAAAGAAATAATAAACTTTATGCGCAGAAACAAAGTCACTATGTCAAGAAGCGATAATATTCGCAACTATCGAGACTGTTGGAGTATACATTTAATAATAAGTACATACATTCGCTATCCAGTGTGTTTCACATTACGTATATCATATCTCAGATATCGTATATCATATCTCATCATATGCGCAAACGTTAATTTCGATAACGATTATGTGCATATTAAACATTATTTGGAATATTTAATGACTTGATCAATGAAATTGATCACATCTGCTACTTAAAAAGCTACTGTTGGTTTTTTTAACATTAATATTCTAAAATTTTTCTTCATATAGAATAATATTGCATCTGTGATTTAAAAAAATATTCGATTTGCAAATGTTACTCACATTACTCGCGATCACTATAAATTCTATTATCGATTATTTCCCGCAAGAATCTGTTCATTACTCGTTCAATTATAACGCAATTTCATGTTGAAACTCACTATTCACCACACTCGTGAACGCAAATTCGTAAATATATTCGTTCCAGTAGTCAATTTAATCAATTAAGTGTTCTTGTGTCGTCTTGTTTCGCTTTGTAAGCAAATATGACGGATTCGTACGTGGCATTTGCGTCCTTGCAACGAATGAACAAACAGTAAAATGTATGTACGACATCGATATGACGACAGGCGGTTTCCTCAAGAGGTTTTACGCCTCTGACTATCTTAACAATAGCTTGCGGGTAGATGAGCAATACTTACACTGCAATAGCTGTTTTGATTAGAGATCTACAACTGTATATCAGCAATTTCTATGCCTAGAATTCAGTAAACAACTCTAAAAATTTTTCTTTATTTGTAAAAATAAGTTTTCCAAAAATCTTTTCTAAAAATTTTTCTTACTGTAAAAATAAGAGTTTTTTAAAAATTTTCTATAAGAATAATATGTTAATCTTTTAACTTAGTTATTAATATGATTTTATAAAATAGCTTTTTTTTTTACATATCTAACTTAAAATTAAAATAAATTTACGCATACACTTCCACGCACATACACGCGCGTGCGCGCGCCGTACGCACGACTTACGCACATACAGAATGATTCATTCTTATCTTATAGTCAAATATTGTAAAAAAAAACTATTTTATAAAAAAATATTTCAGACAAATATTAGAGTAAAATTCGCCACAAGATCATATAATATTGATTCATTCACAAATGAAGTCACTATTGATATTTTTATGATCGCCATATTTTTAAATGATGTTTCATATATATTTTTGATAATATGATCCTTTAATTATTCTGGATATACATAAGCATTAAAATACAATTGTCAAAAAGTCAATAATTTATAAGATATATTTTGTATATATTTCATTCTAGCATAAAATATGAAATATTTCAAAAATTTTATTCTGATAACTGATAAATTATGTTCTGATAACCATATTAATATTTTTATGCAAAGAAAAATGAAACCAATTAATGTGTAAAGAAGAAACAAATTTTGAAACAACTATTTTTATAGGGATATCCAATTTAAAAAACAATTATACAATTAACAATATGTGGGTTTATACTTTCTTTCAAAAACAATTATACGTTTTCTTTATATTAATTTGTTTCATTATTTCTCAATTATTTTAATATATATGTGAAATATATTAAATATAAATATAATTAATATAAACATGTATTAATATATATATATATGTGTGCACATATAATTCTTAAGGCTAAGAACATAGACTTTTACATAACGAATCAAGTATAAAGCATAAAAAAATAAATAAATCACAATCCTTTATTTCTATCCTTTATTTCTCTTAAGGAAATAAAGCTCTTTAATTGATTCAATCTTTTATGCTTTATATGTTACAAAAAGTCTTACAATCTCACACTTATTTTAAAGGTGTCATGTTTAGCATAAAATAAAAGATTGATTTAACATGTTTTATAAATAAAATTTTCAGTATTAGCTGTATATAGAGTAATGCAGTCTAAGTTGTTTATGATTTTTTGTAAGTTATAATCTTTATTACGGAAATATATTTTCATATTCTGTGTGCCATTAGTTTAATAATTATTATATAATATAAAAAATTATAAACATGTAGAGGAAAATGTAAATAGAAAATAAAATAATAAAAGTAATAAATTAATTAAGAACTTAAGGAAAAGTATTTAAAAAATCATAAATATAATTATACCTATGTAATATGGGTACGTTCGGGGAGATCAGTATTAGCGCTATTTAGCACTACTACTGTTCGAACAGCTAATTAATAGCGCGTTGGACGTATTCAGCAGAAAGGAGCGCTACCAGATCGTTTCCAGAAGGAGCGCTCAATTTCTCTGAATGTTCTGCTACAACATAATGTAACTTGGGACTGATTTATGCTTTGATCTTAATCTTAACCTTAAAAGTTGGAAATGAAGAATGCCATAAGTGTCGGTTCACAATAAGTATTTAATCTTTAAGCCGTAAGAAATTGATCAATTATAGTCGATTATTCTTTTCATATTCGATTATAATTGGTCAATTTCTTACGTCTTAAAGCTTAAATCACTTATTGTGGACCGACACTAAGGTCGTTTATGCTTTAAGAGTAGGGAAGCATAAGTGTCGGTCCACAATAAGTATTTAATCTTTAAGTCGTAAAAAATTGACCAATCATAGTCGATTATTCTTTTCATATTAGATTATAATTAGTCAATTTCTTACTTCTTAAAGCTTAAATCACCTATTGTGGACCGACACTAAGTATCCACAATAGGTGATTTAAGCTTTAAGAAGTAAGAAATTGACTAATTATAATCGAATATGAAAAGAATAATCGACTATGATTGGTCAATTTTTTACGACTTAAAGATTAAATATTTATTGTGGACCGACACTAAACGACCTGGCATTCTTCATTTCCAACTTTTAAGACTAAGACTGAAGCATAAACTAGCCCTTGTTTTCATCTGACTAATGCTTGTGCTTTGTTTATAGTGAAATTAGTGATTATCAATATTAGTGAAAATCGTGAAAACATATTTAACATCGACGTAATATCGTGAAACGTATTTACCAATATTAATTAATAAAAACAAATAATGAATAATGTGATTTTTCAATTTATGATCGATGATGGATTCAACATAAATATAATAGAAAATATTCTCGATCTTCTTATAGATTGCCAGAAATCGAAATTTTGCAAGGTAGATGTGAGCCCGAAAAGTCACGGAATGCAGAATTTTGAAACAACTATTCTTATACGGATATCCAATTTAAAAAACATTTTAGAATGTCTTGAATTACTTTTGAAGTATGTACATGTATTTAAATTATCTCTCAATTATATATGTATAATAAATTAAAATTTAGTTCAACCTCTGTATTGAAATTAGATTGTTAGTACATAATATATACATATCAGTACTTTTTGTAAATATAATTATAATAAAAAAATTATACATTTATAATTTATACAATTTATGTATTTCAGACATTATTAAATGTAATTGGAAATCATTTTTTAAACGCAGATATACAACCAAATGATAATATTCCTCTTTCAAAAAAGATATTGTTTACAATTTGATTGCTGAGTGTTGTAGCCCGAATTACTCCTTACATTATTTTTGCCATATTATATCTTATCCTCACGATCATTCTCAAATCTCGGAATAGGTACTACGGAAACGCCGGCCGGAAATGCAAGCATGCAAAAGCAAGTCCGCAAATTCCAAAGCAGAGCGCGAACGAGGAATTTACGAGAGCGCGCCGTTTTGATCATATGGTCCGATTTAGAATTATAACGTGACACTACTAGAATACTATAAAAACGGCCGCTAAATTACCGAGAGCAGGCAGTCACAATACGTAACAGGGCAGTTGTACTTCGTCATGGCCAATCGTTGTCAGTAATAACGAGATTCACACGAAACATTGTCAAGAAGTCGTATCAGTAAATCAGCTACGAAAGTGAGTAATAATATTTGGCCAGAAGAACCTTTCACCTACGATCCTGCTCGGAGTTCTAACTCCTAAGGCTCGGCGAACTCAACTTTCCCTAATTACAATCTTGTAACCCAATGGGCTACAACATTTTGGTGGCAGCGGTGGGATTGTCGACATTATCCCCACGATTTATACAATCTGAGAGGATAATCGCTAACTGAGCTAGTAGAAATCGAGGATAAGCCCTAGCAGACAAAACGGACAGAAAGAGAAAAAACTTTTCTGGCAACTTTCATAAGACCTGCAGTGTTAGCCCCAAGACTGCAGGCAGAAGAAAAAACTTCCTCGAATTACAAGACCTGTGGAAAACAAACGGACGGAAAAGGCTCCATCGCCCAACATACCAATCGACCTAGTCGACAAGGACACCCAATAGAGCAGCCAGCGAGCGCATATCAGCGACACCGGAGAAGGCACCGACCTATGACAACAACACGCGATAACGAAGCACCATGAAGCTTGCGGTGATACTGTAAGTGAAAAAATCGTATCGCAGTAAAAATTATAAGCAAGCGATAGCATGATGTCGGATGGCGAAATAAATAGAAATCGACCTCTTAGAAATATATTGTGGTTACACGGCGAGCGAACACAAAGAACGCGAAGTCCTGTCACCTCCATGTGTGTAGTCCAAGAAGCCGTACGCGATATCCGCGATAGCGTGCGTCGAAATTTAGAAATACGACACTCGGATAAGAGCTCATCTGAGCCGGTGCTCCATCGACACATAGTTATCGAACGAATATTTCCGTTCAACGACGTAGACGAGAGCCTAATACTGGAACCAGTGGATGAACATAGACTGCATCCCAGAACGAGACGTTCTGAAGGAAACGAGAGCCAAAATTCACAACGGAGACAGTGTTCGCTAACATCTTACGATGATAGCGTTTTCGATCTAGAAGAATATTACACGGCTCCGCGTAACTTCGAGCATAGAAACATGGCGGAACGACAATTATGTACACTTCGTAGCGAGGAAACTAGGGAATCAGAAATAATCCGCGCAGAAATAGACGCGGAGATAAAACATCTTAGAGCTTCAGCAGGCTTCTCGCGCAGGAAGATAGAGCAAGCAAAATCGAACAATTAATCAATATTAGATGTGTTGCTAGAAGGAATATGTGCGCTACAACAACGAATGGGTCGATTAGAAATTACGGTTTTTGACCATAACGAAAACCGATTCGCACAAGTGCCTAATTGAACAACCCCGTGACGAACACCCCGTTAGACATAACCTACGGACGAACACTCGAAGACATACGAAACCGATCCGAAACCGTAGCGGGATATCTACGATTAAAGGAAGCTTGCGATATGATTCCGGAATTCAATGGAACCTCTCATAAGCTGCCGGAATTCTTGAGTGCCGCATCATACGCTATGAAAAATACGAATCCAATGGAAGAAGGAACGCTACTAGAAACGATACTATGCACTAAACTAAAAGGCAACTAAAACTGTTAGGTGTACAAAAAAGTTCTGAACTTTTTTTGTAAAATTCAATCTTTATTCAAAAACAAACAAAAAAATATTAATCAGCGAAATATTCCCTGTTTGCATCACCTTTTGCCATCTTTCGGGTAGCTTGCGAATTCCTTGATGATAGAAGCTCACCGACTTCGAAACGATAAAGTCATCAATGCATTTTCGTATCTCTTCAAATCTCACGAAATGTGTATCAGCCAAATGATGCTGCAGCGACCGGAATAGGTAGTAATCAAAAGGCGCCATGTCTGGGCTATACGCCGTGTGCAGGAGAAGTTCCCAGCCTAACGCAAAGATATGGTCCTAAATCGCTTTCGCAACATATGGTCGAGCATTGTCATGAAGCAAGATCACTTTACGACGTCCTTGGTAAATGGCCTCTTTTCTTCTAATGCATCGCTCAAATTGGTCAATTGTTGTTGGTAGTGGTCTGCCGTGATTGTTTCACCCGGTTATAACAACTCGTAATACAACACACCTTTCCAATCCCACCAGATACAAAGCAAAACCTTCTTGGCGTGGATATTGAGCTTTGGCGTCGATGTCGAAGGTTGACCAGGGTCCCATGATGACCCATGATTTTCTACGTTTAGGGTTATCATAAAGAATCCATTTTTCATCGCTTGTAATGATTTTGTGCAGAAAATCTTTTTTCCGGAATTTTGAAAGCAAAGTGAGTGCAGTGTCACGCCGACGATTTTTGTTGTCTTCGGACAATTCATGCGGAATCCATCTGCCTTCCTTCTGAACCTTTCCCATCGTATGTAAACGTACGGAAATGGTTTGCTGCGTAACGCCAAGCTGTTCTGCAAGCTCCTTTTCAGTTTGCGTAGAGTTTATATCCAGCAGTGCTTGCAATTCGTCCGTTTCAATCTTTTGAGGGCGTCCAGCACGCGGTTCATCTTCAAGATTGAATCTCCTTGGCGAAATTTTTGATACTATCTTTTACATGTAGTATGACTTACAGCGTTCTCTCTATATGCAGCACAAATCATTGCAGTGGTTTCAGCAGCATTTTTCTTCAGCTGAAACGCGAAATGGATAGAAAATCGAATATGCTCTTTTGTTATTGCCATCGTGAACACTACTGATTTTTGAGGTTATGTGCATCAAACGCCAAACCGTATGGCATTTTAGAAGGCCAAATGTCAACGCTTTAAAACCGCAAAAGGGTGGGAAGATATATAAAATTTAAATTTTTGGTTATTTTGGTTGTATGAAATCTAAAGCTCAGAACTTTTTTGTACACCTAATATGACTGATTTTCAAACGCGAGATATACGCGACTTTGCTCAGTTGAAAAGAGAGTTAGAAGTTTGCTATCTTAGCAAGAAAAGTACCACACACTTGCAACTAGAGTTCAATACTCTAAAGCAAAAAAATGGAGAATCGGCAAGAGCGTTCGGATTGCGTACGGACAAACTAGCTATGGAGCTATACGAGTCCATGATAAAAGGTCGAAATAACACAATAGAAAGTAAACGAGCGATTTTGGAAACCATATAGCAGCAGGCTCTATGCAATTTTCAACTCGAATTACTGGACGGTATAAAGCTATTGGTACGATCATTATACAACGCTGCAAGACGCCATCGCTGGCACGAACGCGGAAGAGAAATTTAAAGGACCAATGGAAAATTTTGGGTGTGCAAAAGCGATTACAGTACGCACACCTGCCCGCGAAAATAAATTACCGCAATGCCAAAGATGCGGAAAAATCGGACATGTCGGAGATTGTCGAATTAGTAGATATACGAATCGATTTTCTTTACCCAGAGTCAAAAAACCCATCGGCGTAAACGCGATGGAAAAATATTGCGTAAATTGTAAAAAGGCAGGACACGATAAAAAGGAATGCTGGTCAAAACCCAATGGATCAGAGAGAAAACAATAAGACGACCAAGACAAGAGAAAGAAGCAAGAGGACAAGTAAATACTACGGTAAGAGCAAAAGAAAACGAAAGACGAAATGTGCAAAGAAGACGCAGAATTGTCATTTAGTAGTAGCGAAGAAAAAGAAGAGAAAAGCAGGAAGATAAGGACAACGCGAGCCGCGTGAGAGCATCAAATAGCTCAGATAACCAGCAAGGCAAGCGCTCCAGATCTGGTAATATTGCCAATAAAGGAAATGAAAAAAGGAAAAATGAATTTCTTATACGGGTGCTAATACTTGTTAAAGTGGAAAACTTAAAAGGGAATACGCCAGTACAAGAGGAACAAATAGCTCTCATCGGCATAACAGGACACAAGGTTCACACTCTCGGTAAGATTCGAGCTACGATCGTCCTCGGAAATGAAGAAATAAGACACACCATGTATGTGGTAAAAGATGACTTCCCGGTCGCTTACGAAGGAATTCTCGGCATAGATTTCTTAAAGAAACACCGAGCAAAATGCGATCATGCAAATATTGCGAATAGGAAGCGTAAATCTAAAATTGCATCCTCACAAGAAGTATCTTCTGACGCCTCGCAGTGAAACCATCGTGCAAGCTATTACTAGTCAAAATCAGATTGGAATAATGAAATCTGAAGAAATGGTACCAGGAGTATTTATTGCCTGATAGAACCCGATGATTATATCTGCCCAATAAGTGTAATTAATACAACTACCGAAACTATTGAAATTACGACGCCGAGTGTAACGTTAGACGCCGTGCAGCTGGGTGACGTCGCGGAGATGCTCACGTTACACAAGAGCGACGACCGTACTGTACAGTCACAGCAGGAATGCTTACAAAAATTGCTACGAACAGAACATCTAAATCACGAGGAAAAAAAGGCAGATGTTCTGACTTCTACGACATATTTCACGTAGAGAATGATCCACTGACTTACACTACGATAATAGCATATGAAACAAAAACAGTAGCGATAGTGCGCCTGTAAATGTGCGACCTTATGCTGGAGAAATATAAAGCAGAAGTAAATCGGCAGGTTGAAAAGATGACGGAATGATACGTCACAGTACGAGTTAATGGAATGCGCCATTGCTACTAGTACTCAAAAAGATGGATGCATCTGGGAAACAAAAACTACGCATTGTAGTGGATTTTCGAAAATTGAACGATCTAATAATCGGAGATTCTTTTCCACTACCAAATATAACAGACATCCTAAATTAGCTGGGAAATGCAAAGTATTTTTCAACATTAGATCTCGCATCCGGATACCATCAAATTCCTATGAAGGAAGAACATAAAAATAAAACAGTTTTTTCTACACCGTATGGATACTATGAATTTAATAGAATGCCGTTCGGATTTAAAAATACGCCCGCGACATTCCAATGGCTAATGAACTTGGCTTGAACCGGAATTCAAGGACTCAGATGTTTAGTTTATCTTAACGACATAGTAATATACGGTGTGACATTGAACGAACACAATAAACGATTAACTGAAGTAATGCAACGACTGAGAGACCATAATCTCAAATTGCGGCCAGATAAATGCGAATTTCTCAGAAAAGAAGTTACTTATCTAGGACATATTATTACCGAAAATGGGATACAACCTGATTCCTGTAAATTGCAAGCGGTAGAGAAATTTTCGACACCAAAAAAGATGAAAGATATACCAAGTGTATGCATAAGTTTTTTCCGGTTTAACTAAGAGATGTCGCCAGCGAAAAGTACGCAGCGTATTAATTTGACACATACATCATTTTGTTCGTCTGACATTTAAAACTACAAACACACACAAGTTGAGTCCGCCAAAAACTAGCGTCTTTGTTTTATCGTTCAGTGATCATGTCGAGTTTTGTGCCTGAAAAAGAACATTTGCGGCACGCATTGCTTTTTTTATTTAATCAAAAGAAAAAGGCTGTTGAAAGTCATCGTTTGCTGGTAGAAACATATGGTGAACACGCTCCATCGATTAGAATATGTGAGACATGGTTTCGACAATTTAAAAGTGGTGATTTCAATGTGAAAGACAGTGAGCGCTCTGATAGACCACAAAAATGCGAAGACGAGCAATTGCAGGAGTTATTGGATGATGACCCAACTCAAACTCAACGGCAATTAGCAGAAGCATTACATGTATCACAAGAAACAATCAACAGACGTTTACGAGCAATGGGAAAGATCAATAAACTCGGTAAATGGGTCCCACATGATTTGAATGAACGTCAAATGGAAAATCGCAATGTCACTTGTGAAATGCTGCTTCAACGCCACGAAAGGAAATCATTTTTGTATCGAATTGTGACGAAAAATGGATTTATTTTGAAAACCCGAAGCGGAAAAAATCGTGGCTTTCACCTGGCGAAACCGGTCCATCAACACCAAGGCCAAATCGCTTCGGCAAGAAGACCATGCTCTGTGTCTGGTGGGACCAGAGCGGTATTGTGTATTATGAACTCTTGAAGCCCGGCGAAACCGTTAATACACAACGCTATCGCCAACAAATGATTAATTTAAACCACGCATTAATCGAAAGACGACCGGAATGGGCCAGAAGACATGGCAAAGTGATTTTGTTACACGACAATGCGCCGTCTCACACAGCAAAACCAGTGAAAGACACCTTGAAATCGCTTGGATGGGACATCCTTCCACACCCGCCGTACTCCCCAGACCTGGCGCCATCTGACTATCACCTCTTCGCATCAATGGGGCACGCGTTCGCAGAGCAGCACTTCAACAATTTCGAGGAAGTTGGAAAATGGCTCGACGAATGGTTTGCCGCAAAAGACAAGCAGTTTTTCTGGCATGGTATTCATAAATTACCTGAAAGATGGGCGAAATGTGTAGAAGCCGATGGCCAATATTTTGAATAAAAAAAAATTTAATTTCCCTTGAAAATTACGTGTCTTTTTTTACTAAAAAAACCGGAAAAAACTTATGCATACACCTGGTATATAAGTTTTACAGTCTCGTATGGACAAAATGATATAGTTCCGCAGTTTGAATTACTTTAAAGAACAATACTGAGCTTGTAAAATTACAATTCGAAACCTAACAAAAGATCTATGCATCAACAGTATATGTATAATCATTTCTCACTTTGACGGAATGAGAATGAAGGACTCTGATTGGTCCATTCTTTCATGCCTTACACGTTATGCAAAGGAGAAACAATGTCTTATTTCGACGAATATAAAAGTTTTGCAGCTTTGTATGTACAAAATGATACAGTTCCGCACTTCGAATTAATTTAAAGAACAATACTGAGCTTGTAAAATTACAAAAGCCTAACAAAAAAGATCTAAGCATGTCAACAGTATGTCATCTACCATAAAATCACGCGTTGCAATCTGATTCTGATGGAAGACAAGGATGAGTACACGAAAAGAAAGACAGACGATGTCGTCGAAATGAGATCCCCAGCCATTCTCCGCTAGGAGATTATGCTATCCGCTCATACCTCCTTTTTTTTTATCTTTCTTACAACATAAAATATACGATTGTCTGAAAAATTTAATTAGAATAAAAAATTTTTAATAACATTTTATTTGCAAAATATAATATTTGTGTATATTTCTTCAAATATTAAGAAAAAATTAAGTCATTTGTATCACAATTAATATTTCGGAAATTTAGTACTTCTTAATTGTAAAAAAAGTAACGTGCTAATTTTAATATCTAATGTGTAAATATAAGTACAATATTATTATCTTTCACCTTTATAAGGTTTTCTTTTTATTTTATTGGATTACATGTTGGCGCCATATTTTGATATTCATTTCTGATTAATTAAAAAATTGATTTATTTTCTGATATAAAAATTTTTTTTGTAAACATATGTAAATTTCTTGTATATAGTTTCATAGTGTCATTATGTTTAATTTATTTAATGAGATTAAAAGTTAATTTATTTCATTATAGCATGGTTATTTTATGTAAGATTAAAAATTGGCGCCAATTTTAATTTAAATATCATGTTTTTTGAATTGAAAAAAAAAATAAAATAGATTTCTTGTATAATTTAAATGTTGTAAGATTTTTTTATTTAATGAGATTAAAAATTGATCGAAATTGAATTGAATTACATAAATTCTGCATTAATTGAATTAAATAAATAAATTCTGCACTTTTTTTAGCTTTGTTTATACTCTTGCATCCATATTAATGTTTATGCAAAAAAAGAACAAACCTTGGATAGTGACAAAATAATGCAACATTAGTAATACAATACAAATGACTTTAGATTCTTTTTGGCTGAACTGGTTGTACTAGTTCACAGTTTATTTTTTTTTCTTATACTGGAAAAAGAAAGATAAACTCTGAACTAGTACAGCCAGTTCAGTTAAAAAGAACAGACGAGTGACAACAGAAACCATAGTGATATATTTGTTTATTTAAAAAATGGCTGAGCAGCAAACAGCAAAGGTAAGAATATATTTTTTAATATTTTTTAATATTATTTACAGTGGCTAACGAAAGTATTCAAACGCTTACATTTATGATTTTTAGTACATCAAATATTTGTAAATAATATGTTGTAAACAGAAATTTCTGAAACAATTTGGCGCTTATAACAAGAGAGAAGAGATTGTTAGCAAAATTAAAAAATAATTCCATCAACCATGTATAGCATTTACAAGATATTTATTACAAGTACGTATCATGAACAGATAACAAAAATATTCGAACGCCGCAAATATTTTTACATTTTTATGTACTAATATTTTGTTGTGCCTCTTTGGATATTAATAATCTGTCTGAGTCGACGCTCTATACTGTACTAATGTTCTTGTTACAGTTATGTATAAAATTCCATATTTCTATTATTTTTTCCTTTAATACCTGTTTCGATATAATTTGATGTTTATTTAATTTTTTATCAATTTCTGCTCACAAATGCTCAATCGGATTGAGGTCTGGACTTTGTAATGAAGTATTTAATATGTGTGGTACATTTTATAACAGCCATTCTTTTATTATCCAAGCTGTATGCTTGGAATCGATGTCCTGTTGGAAGTAAAAATCTTCCAATAATTTTAATTTTTGTGCACTATTCTTTAAATTGTTCTTTAAAATAGTAAATATTTATATTTATCAAGTATACTATCAATAAATACTAAGTTTTCAGTCCCATTAGCTGTCATGCAGTCTCAAACCATGCCACTATCGTCTACCGCCTCCATGTTTTACGATTAGACTTTGTTAAAAGTTACATTAACAAGGATAATTCCTTTTGGACGAAGGTCATATTCTCAAACGAATCTAAATTTTTAGTTCAGATGGTCAAAATTGTGTATGGAGACATCCATATATGAAGTTGCAAGCAAAGCACTTAAACCATAAAACACGGAGGCGATAGCGGTCATGGTGTGGGGCTGCATGGTAGCTAATGGGATTAGAAACTTAGTGTTTATTGATAGTATACTTGACAAATATAAATATTTAATTATTTTAAAGAACAATTTAAAGAATAGTGCACAAAAATGGGAATTATTGGAAGATTCTCTCTCTCTCTCTCTCTCTCTCTCTCTCTCTCTCTCTCTCTCTCTCTCTTTTTCGATGTGAAGACGTGTGTCACATCGCTCCGTCAAAGTAGTGAGTTTTCATGCGCAAATAGTGAGAAAAGACATAAAATAAGTGTTTCAAGTTATGTCGCCGTAGATCGAGGTTGGATATGAAAGTTATCTAGCCGGGATTTGGCGATCGGTGGATGTGAGCAGTGAATTTATTATTCAGGACATTGAAGTCTCACAAGACAGTAGGCATTATACGTGGACACAATAGTGCTGACGTGTGAAAGTGGATCACAGGTGACTGATCGATTATGCTGATACTAACGGTTTCGGCCGGTAATTATCAGCATGGAAGACGAATATGCAGAGTATCGATGCTCGGCATGTAGGAAGGCAATTAAGAGCAGAGTTGTTAAATGTAAAAATTGCCCAAAGCTTTTTTACCATCCAGGATGTGTAAATAAGCATAAAATTATCGACAGAAATCAAGAGTACGTGCCGTGTAAAGGCCCATTTGAGGAATTTTTAACTGATAGTGAGAAAGCTCCGGCACCGGCAGGGAGAGATAGGACATCATCTACAGGATCTACAGGATCTACAGGAGTGTTCACAACATCGAGCAGTGGAAATAAAGGGTCAAGTATTGATATAAAAATAGACTGGATTATAAGAACTGTGAAAGAAATAAAAGATGAAACGGTGCGTAAAAATGAAATTAAAATAATGATTAAAGAAGTAGTTCAAGAAGAATTAGGAAGTGTTAAACAAGAGATGGAAAACTTGAAGAAAATAATACAGGGAATAGAGTATGGATCGAAGGGAGGAACGCAAAGAAGCTACAGTGAAGCGGTTAAAGAGAAGAAGAAAGAGAGTCTTATAATTGTTAAACCGAAATTGCAACAGGAGAGTGAAGACACGAAGAAAATGATAAAAGAGAAGGTAGATATAAAGAATATGGCAATGGGAGTAACAAAATTAAAAAAGGAAGCAAAGGAGTAGTAATCATGGGATGTGAAACTGGAGAGGAGATAAAAAAGTTGAAAGAGACAGTTCAAGCTAAACTGGGAGAGAATTACAAAGTGACGGAGTCTAAATCGAAACCAAAGATAAAAATTATTAATATAAATTTAGAAGAGATGAACTTAGATGATAATGAGCTTATAAATACGATAAAGAAGCAGAATAAAATAGATACAGTAAATATGCGAATTGTGAAGAGAATGGTCAAAGTAAAGAATAACGATCAAAGAAGAGGAAATGAAGAAGGATCAATAATAATGGAAGTAGATGAAGAGACACACGAGATGATATTGCAGAAAGCAAAACTAAATGTAGGATGGAAGAAGTGTCCTGCATTTAATCACATCAGTGTCAAAAGATGTTTTAAGTGCTGGGGATATTTTCATATTGCGGAAAATTGTAAGAGAGAAGAAACATGCTGCAAATGCGCGGGGAATCATAGCTCGCGTGTCTGTACAGCGACAGAGAAGAAATGTGTGAACTGTATGTTCAAAAATCGAACATACAATTTGAAGATAAATGACAACCATGAAGCTATCAGCCGTGAATGTCCGACTTTTAAGAGGGCGCTACAGGAAGAGAAGAGGAGAGCAGGCTGGGAGGAGAAGTAGCAACTACAGAAGAAAGAAGAAATCATACTATATACAAATGCGCAGAGTTTGATAGCACATAAGGATGAGATTCAACATCAGATTATGAAGAAAATGAATCCTTCTTAGCATTATCGGAGACCAGATTGACCGAGGATATTGAAGACAGTGAAGTGAACGTTTCTGGTTATAATATAACTAGATGTAATGCTGAAAATAGAAATACAGGAGGCGTTGTTCTATATGTAAGGAATGATATTATTTGCGAGACGGTGTTAGTACAAAAATTAGAATCGAATTGTTGGTGTGTCGCGGTAGAAGTGAAAGATAAATTATATAAAGGAGTGATAATGGTAATATATCACTCACCAAGCGCATCGCACGGGGATTTCATGAGATTTTTTGAGGATATAGTAGAGGAGTTAGTAATAAAGGGTGAATGCATTGTAATAGGAGATTTTAATATAGATCTTATGACGGACTCGTTTTATGCGAAGAAATTACAAACGGCAATGTTAAGCTTGGGTATGAAACAGTATGTTAACGAACCGACGAGAATCACGAAAGATAGTCAAACAATTATAGATCTAATCTTCGCTAATAATAATAAAAGAGTGCAAGTAATTCACGAACCCAAAATTACGGACCACGCGTGGCTGGAAGTTGAGTTGAGTGTGAATAAAATTGAAAGTAAATATAGAGAATTTAGCGCTAGGAATTACAAAGGGTTTGATGAAGGTGAATTTGTTATGTTAGTAAAAAATAAATTACAGGAAAGCCAAGGATGGCAGTGTGTATGTATGGGTGTGAGTGAGAGAGCAGAAAAATTTGTCAATAGTATAGTAAATGCGTTAGATGTAATGGCACCGAAGAGCAAATTTAGAATTCCGAAAGTATGGGAAGGGAAAAAATGGTTCTCAGATGTAATAAGAGAGGCTGCGGATAAAAGAGATGAGGCATTTAGGCAAGCAGTGTACGTCGATTCAGAACAAAGCTGGTTGCAATTTAAAGTTAATAGGAATGCAGTAGTAAAACTAATCAGGACGAAAAAGAAAGAATATTATGAAAATATGATAGATTTTAATAAGGAAAATCCTGCGACTATGTGGAAAACTTTAAAAGAAATTATTAGAGGCGAGCCAGTATGTGCAAAAGAAATAAAAGATATAGATTTTGAAATACTAGATAACATAGATTATGATACAATAGGGTGCAATATAGCGGATAAATTTAACTTATATTATATACAGAGTATTAATAGTATAATAAAATCTATAATAGAGGACCGGTCTACAGGCGCAGGAAAAAGAATTATCTATGCTATAGAAAATATGGAAACTATGGAAAATTTTGAGGAAATCACGGTAGAGCATCTAGAGAAAATTATTAAAGGACTGCCAAATAAGAAAGGCACGGAAGAGGGAATAACTAGTGATATATTAAAAGCAACGTTTTGCGTAATAAAAGAGGAATTTGTTGATATAATAAATAACTCCCTGAGAGATGGTTGCTGTCCAGAAAGTTGGAAAACGTCTACAATAATACCGATTCCAAAAGTAGATAAAGCTAAGAAGGCGAGTGAATTTAGGCCTATTAATGTGTTACCTATATTTGAGAAAGTGTTAGAATTGGTAGTAAAAGAGCAAATTGAAAGGTATTTGGAAAATAATAGTATTATAACTGAACATCAATCGGGCTTTAGAAAACACTATTCATGTGAAACAGCGATTCAAACTATTGTTGACGAATGGAAACTGATAGTCAGTGAAAAGAGAATGGTGGGGGTAATTTTCATGGATCTGAAGCGAGCGTTTGAAACGATAGATAGGGAAAGATTATTAGGGAAATTATATCAATATGGAATCAGAGGAAAGGTCCATGAATGGTTAAGCTCATATCTAAGGAATAGAACACAGCAGGTGCGATTTAATAATAAATGGTCAAAATTAATGGCAACGGAATATGGAGTTCCACAGGGATCTGTATTGGGACCCTTGTTATTTATACTTTATATAAACGATATAGTCAAAGTCTGTCCAGAAGAATGTAAGATAAAAATGTTTGCGGATGATACTTTAATATACGTGGAGGGAGAAAGTAGCGCAGAATTAGAAAGAAAAATGAATACGGTGTTTGTTATAGTAGAAAGGTGGATGAATATAAATAAATTAAAAATGAATGCAGGGAAAACGAAATACATGATAGTTAGAAGTATAAGAAAAGAGTTAAGAGGTAATATTACGTTGAAGTGCTTGGATGGAACTGAGATAGAGCGTGTGGAAATGATGAAGTATCTAGGGATAATTATTGACGATAGACTTCGATTCAACGGCCACTGTGATTATATGCTAAAGAAAATAGGGAAAAAAACGAGTTTTCTCAATAGAATAGGTAGTTCCATATCGGCTTATACCAGATGCACGATATATAAGTCAATCATAGCTCCGCATTTTGAGTATTGTGCGACGTTGCTGATTGACATGGGTGAAACGCAGTTAAGCAAATTGCAAAAAGCGCAAAACCGAGCTATGAGAGTCATACTGCAGTGTAATAAATATACCAAGGTGGAACATATGCTGCAATCGCTGCAATTTATGTCCATAAGACAGAGACTATATTATAATGTGTGTACGTTTATCTTTAAGATTGTGAATAACATGCTACCGGAACAATTAAAAGATCAATTAGAGCTAGTGGGGAGTAAAAATGAAAGACAAACGCGACAAACCGGAGATATTATAATAAGATTTCGTAGAACAAGGAGTGCACAAAAAAGTATGTTCTACGAAGGAATAAAAATGTACAACGCGTTGCCAGCCGAAATAAAAAGATGTGAAAAACTAGAAATGTTTAAGCGAATGTTAAAAGAGCATATATTAAGTATAATTAGTGTATAATAATATAATTATGTATATGTATATGAAATAGCTGAGAAAGCTAATAAAGTTCAATCAATCAATCATCTCTCTCTCTCTCTCTCTCTCTCTCTCTCTCTCTCTCTCTCTCTCTCTCTCTCTCTCTCTCTCTCTCTCTCTCTCTCTCTCTCTCTCTCTCTCTCTCTCTCTCTCTCTCTCTCTCTCTCTCTCTCTCTCTCTCTCTCTCTCTCTCTCCCTCTCCTCTCTCCCTCCCTCCCTCTCTCCCTCCCTCCCTCTCTCCCTCCCTCCCTCCCTCCTTCTCTCTCTCTCTCTCTCTCTCTCTCTCTCTCTCTCTCTCTCTCTCTCTCTCCCTCTCTCTCCCTCCACCATTCTCTTTCGCTTGCTCTCTCTAGCACGTACGCACGTATGCACGCACACACGCTCGCACGCACGCATGCATGCACAGCTTAATATAAACTATAAATTTTAACTATTATCTTATTGTTTTAAAATGGAGGCCAAGAGGACGACGAGCGGGTGCATGGGTGCAACAGGAAAGATTCATGCCTTCCTCTTCCAACTGTTCAGTGCCTATAATAGTTGGGGTAGGAGACACAGAGGCAGAAGAGGAGGAAGAAGAGGAAAAGAAAGGAGAATAAAGAGAAGGAAGAGAATATCAAAAATAAAATTACATTTTTTTAAATATTATGTTAAATGTTATGTTTAAATTATTATTCATATTTATGTTCATATTCATGTTTTTTAAATATTATATTATATATATTATGATCACATTCTAATAAATAAAATTTTTGAAATTAAAATTTTAATAATTTAACAAACTACAACGCGAAACATAATAAAAGGGGATTTTAATCGATATCAATATTGATCATCGAATTATTATAGAGCCACTACGTTGAAAGTCTGCTAAGCGGCACATAGTTGGTAATATAATTGAATTTATTTCATATTAAAAAGACTTTAGCAACCAAGATGCTTGCCGAGAAAATGCCATGTTTCGCGTTGTAGTTTGTTAGTTAACATGTACTCGGCCTATATCTATGTATTGTTTATTTGCATGTCGGCTGAAAAATACGTTTGACTTATCTGAATATTGCAGTAAATATTACCATAGCCTCAGTGGTCTAGTGGATAAGATGCCTGCCCGGAAAGCAGGCGATCCAGGTTCGATTCCTGGCTGAGGTGATATTTTTCGCAATATATATTTCTGGTGGGGGGGATAATAAAAGGGTATTTTAATCGATATCAATAATATTGATCATCGAATTATTATAGAGCCACTACGTTGAAAGTCTGTTAAACCAAGCGGCACGAAATTAATTAATATAATTAATTGAATTTATTTCATATTAAAAAGATTTTAGCAACCAAGATCCTGCTTGCCAAGGAAATGCCATGTTTCGCGTTGTAGTTTGTTAATTAACATGTACTCGACCTATTTCTATGTATTGTTTAATCATTTAATAATTTAATTAATGCAGAATTAATAATTATATATAAATAATAAATAGTAATAATAATAAATAAATAATAATAAATAATAAACATTAATAATAATAAATAATTATTAATAATTATTAATAATTTTTTTTATTTAATTTAATAATTTAATTTAATTTAATAATTTTACATTTAATTAATAATATATTTGTCTTAAGACTTTTATAAGGTAATATAAATATATTATTAATTAAATGTAAAATTATTTACATTAAATTAAATTATTAAATTATTTAATTTAATGTAAAATTATTTATTTTGGTGAACTGATTTGACTATTTCTTCAATCAATGTATTATATATTACAATATTACTTACTATATGTGACACACGTTATATCTTTTATTTTATTAATCAATACAATTTCACACGAATGACATCTGTCAAAAACACATTAAATAAAAAAAATTAGCAAGAGCTGTCATACAGAAACGTTTATTAGCGCCTCTTGCGACAGAAAAAAGAAAGTTACGGTTGACCAGGATGTTTCTTAAAATTTACCAATTTGCGTCGCGATATTTCAATTTGTAGAACACGAAGAAAAAAATAAAAACATTTTTCTTATATAATTTGATACTTAGCTATCGATTAAGCATAGTTAAAACATAATCGATACAGTCATTGCTGAGATATGGAAATATAGACTGAGTACATGCCGGAGTCTCGCTAAATAAGGTCATGGGCGTCTCGCCGCCATTCTACGCGACTTCGCTGCGCGTGAACTTGGCGTCGAGACACTACCCGTGTCTCTTGATAGACGTAACATTTGTCGCGAAATATTATCATCATAAATATATTCGTCATTTAATCGTTATTTTTAAGTCATTTTTAATAAATAAATAATGAAATAACATTATTAATTACTATCTTTTTTTAATTAAGTAATTAACTATAATATATAAATAAGAAAAATATTTCCCAAATTTAGTACAATTATTAACAAATTCATAAATAAGTAAACAAAATATATATAACAATTTATGAACAATTTTCATAAGAAAAATGATTCTCATTAAACATAATATAGATTCACGACTTTATATATGTAATTAAATTATCTACAAGAATTACATATGCAATTGAGATTTTAAAATTGAGACTGTTTATACGATAATATAATTCATTAACCAGACCTATCATATTTTATGCCAAGATTCTGCGTTCACTGATATCATCATTTCAGTAGCAGGTTTTATTCCAACATCGAAGTGAAGTAGCATCGAGCCAGGATCCCAAGTTGGATGGGTGGTCGTTTTAAAAAAATGCGATACCAAGATAAAAGATGTTTCAACACTTTCTTTTATTTTTTTATTTTTTTCATTTTTTTCACTTATTTTTCGTAAGGTGTCACGTATATTATAGATTTTCAATATTAGCAGTCAATGTCAGAACACAACCATAATCTACTGAAAACTTCCTGTTTTCATCCTTTCCTAAGAATATTCGCAGCGAAAATTCATGGAAGGTGTTACCCCGGACATAGGAACGTACTTAGAACGTACTTAGTCGATCGCAGTACGTATGAGAATATTCTGAGATGATCAATATACGCATTGTGATTTTCTCAGAACATACTTAGACCGTACGCGTGCTATTAGGGAAACTAGTTGGTGTTTTTTTTTCTTCTAGGAGTCTTTTACTAGCAACCTATTTTCCTGTTATCTTTTGATGCATCGTATCATAACAAATTTTTCTTACTATAATAATATTAAAACTTCAATTATATTATGGCTACGAGTGCTCTAGCAAGCCGCCTTAATCTAGACAATAAATAGTCTGTAAATGTTTTTCTTGTTTATTAGAATGTATACTTTTGATATATTTTTGATATATTTTTGATTTTATTAATACAATAAACCCGCGGTGTGGTAATACAATAAGTTCCCGCAGTGTCACATTTTTTTTAAAGTAAACGTTATATTTTTTAATACAATTAATCTTTTTTTAATTTATTTTTTTTGCTAAATATTTTTTAAACTAAAATATTAATCGTTGCACAATTTTCGTTATGATTACGAGAAATGTTGTGCGGGTCGTTTCGGAGATCGATCAAGGAGTCGGCGGGAAAGAGGCGCTCACCACTTTGTTCGATACTAAATAAACTTTATTAAAAAATTGATACAGGTTGTCCTTTTTAATTCGGACCGCGACAGACGTGACGGCACGGCGGATCTCGACGAGTCCTCTCCTAGTATCGGTCTCCCATTTTTATCCTGTTCCAGGCGGCCGGTCCTTGCCGTGTCATCAAAATGTTCGTCAGCGTTCGCGGTATATTTCTGGGTCGCGCGGCGGCTTTCCGCGTAAGGGCCGCGCAACCCGGTTAGCAGTTGCTTCACGTGGTGCGGTTACGCAATAAATGCGCGATTAGCACGGTCGCGTTGGTAATCGCTATCGCTTGATAAAATAATAATTCGTCGGGTAAAGTATCGCTTGCCGCAATCCGCTTTGTCAGCGGTGGGCGTGATTGCGTTCTCGGCGCTCGCGACAATAATAATAAATAACAAAAGAAAAATTTTAATTATTTATTATAAAACTCTGTGTATGTGTGACATTATATGTGTAACATTGCAATTATTCTATCTATAATATATCATTCAAATAAATTATTCAAACCATATCGTATAATGTATAATAATATTATTTATACTATTTATTATTCTAAAAATCATCCACACACCTATTACACCAAATAAATTTTTTTTCATTTAAATATAACACACACACGCGCGCGCGCGCGTGCGCGCGCACATATATATATTGCGATCGCTGCCCTGAGTTTGTCGGTCGCCAGTCTCAAGAGCGGCGACCGCGCGGTCCAAATCCGCCGCACGTCCGCGCCTTCCGGCCCGTTGAAACTCATCGGCACACGACAGCGACTCGGTATACCCCGTTAATTATTCGTATACAACACGGTTGGGCGCCAGGTACGCGCCACGAAAACTCGAGACTTTATTCGTTTACGGGCCGAAACGCGACGCGCATAAATGTGACGACATTCCACAACTCGGTACAACAATTAAGGGCCACTTAAACAATTAATGGCACACAAAAACGACGCGTACATTAGTTACTAAACGATAAAATAACATTAACAAAAACGACTTAACGTGGCTGCTGGAGATAAAGGCGAAACGTTGTCCGATCTTCCTTCGATGGCGGTCTTCCTTCGATCATTGCGATCGTCGCAGGCACCGGCACTAGGGTCGTTACTCTATCTATCATTCGCACAAATTCGCGCTACCGACACTCTCCTGACTCTCGCCCGCTGTTTGCGCGGCGACGGAGGTGACGGTTTTACAAAGGAAAAGAGCGCCCAGCTCACCAATGACAACAGTTCCTTGCGGCAGATTGATGGCCTCGGATATATGGCCTTCTTGTCAAAGCACACCACGATAAATGATTTTTCCGCGCCCTCGCGAAACACACGCAGGCGATCCCTCTCTCGCAATTTCTTATTGGCCGAAAATCGCGTGGTCCTAATCGGCCGCGAAGTCCTCGCGAGAAATTCAAAAGAGTATCTGTGGCTACGTCTCTCGGCTTCCTGGCCCCTCCAGTTATGAGATTCCTGTGTCTCATTTTGTCGACCTAGTATCCTTGCCGGTCGCCGGTCCTTCCAGAGTCCCGCCGGAACATCCCGTAACTGGGGGAAGGGGGTCCTCCACGCTTTGTTCCGTGAGGTGGCGCCTTCCCCCTCGTCTCCCGATCGGCAATGACACTTTCTCTAGAAAAAGATATTCATACAACAGCGGCATTCCCGTTGACGTAATCGCGAGAGGGGTAATACGACCTGCGGATTTCGACTCCTTCACACTCTCTGTTTGGCGGTCCCTCCTGCATCCGTACATCCGTCACGTTGATCCTCATCCTCGTCGGGGCGCATAATACATGCAGAAATAATAATAGCCATCATTCCGCGCCCTGAAAATAATCACGCCGCACGCGACCGCGACAACGGGCCCACTGGCCAAATAATAATCGGCCGCCTTCCTCCCCCATCGGACGCGGATCCGAGTCAACTTCCCCGCGGTCGGGGCTTACGCCCCTTGTGACTGGCAGCTCCAAAGCGCCACGTCACAATATATATATATATATTCTTATGTGTCTTTATTTTTTGTCTCTAGCATTATATTATATTCGGGGAGGTAGTTCTGAATATATTTTATTTCCTCGGTTTTTTGCGCTTTTAATATTACATTCTGTGGTGTGGTTAATTTATAATTATCTTTTAGTTTTATTTTCCCGGTTTCTTCTAATATAATTTGTCTACTTGGTTTTCGCACTTAATGCTAATTTCTTGTTTGTACGCTGTGGAGTAGAACGTGGAGTGCGCTGGCAAATAGCCACACTTGCTCTTCCGTCAATGCTATCCACAACGATGTGTTGGATATAATATGATTCTTTTCGCAGTAATTGAGCTGTCCCGGTGTGTGTGTATATATTTGCACCACGCATGGTGCTGTTGTTTCCGCATAATATGTCGCGAAGTTCTGTTCACATGTATACACGCACCAGCAGGAATGGTGTCCTGCGCTCGGCGCGCGGCTGCTACACATACACACGAAGCGCGTACGTCCGTGTCTCTGCGGAGCACGAAGGAGATCGCGGAGCGAGGAGAAAAAATAGTGGGAGCAATTCGATGTTTCATCCTTAACGCAAGACGCGCGATCCAGAGAGAAAGCATAATCGGACGTGATACCGATTTCGATGTCCCTTCGCTGTCTCACACACTCGACACTAGTGCGAGTGAGAAACCGCGGTGTCTCTACGTCGCGTTTTTCTTTCTTCCATCTCATTCTGATTAATTATTGATTATTTAATGATTATTTATTTATTTAATTGATTGTTTTAATATGATTATTAATTGTTTAATTATCGCGTAATAATTCTTTTATTATATATTTTAAAACAAGTTATGTATAAAATTATAACTATCATTGCGGGTTTTGACATTGAATGTCTTACATCTATCTGAAGCAACCGATATTAAAAATTATTTAAAAAAATAATAAAAAAATTTCGCGAATTTATTATTTTTTTAAATTCATTATTTTTTAATTTTGATGAATACGTACGAGATGAATACGTTCGCATGATCGTGTACCGGTAATGATATCGCTTTAACTAATTTAAATGTAGGGTATGCTACAATCGGGAATCGCAAGATCATACATATGGTCCATCCGACTATGCGCTGAAAGTAATGTATGTTTGTATTGTCCGCCAATTTTCAGTCTGGATTTTAAAAGGAAAGTGTAATCCCTTAGTTAGTTGTGTAGCCGCTTCTCTGTTACTATGTGTTCGGTAGATAATAGTCGTGTCGATATCATTTCATTTTTTCCGTACGTCAAATAGTCTATTATATTTTCTGTTTTTCTGTTTTTCATGAGGTGGCTCATTATTGTTGTCAGGATTAATAAATGTTCGTCTACGTTTGCCTGTAATGTGGACTTTGCCAACTGTTGCTCTAGTCATTTGGTAGCATTCATTATCAGATTTTCATTATAGTTTAGCGTATTTTCTAATTCATCTAAGTGTGTTATCGTGGCATTGATTACCCTTATTTGGTTTTTTACATGCTGCAGTATCTTACCATTAGTTCGTAACATTTGCAGTTGCTCGTCTTTTAGTTTCCGATCGTCGGCGTTCATTATTCCGAATAATATTTTGCTGACTGTCCCGACTGCATCTAACAGCCTTCGTCGTCTGTAATTTGTTTTGTATAGGGTTTCTAATTGCGTCAGCAGCGTGATTAATTTGAAATTATCCTTTTCTATTATTCTCATAATGTTTCTGCAAGCTAGCTGGGCGTTGCCTATTATTTTCTCGCACTGTCATACGGTTTTCTCAATATATAGTTCTATAATTGCTGATGTCTAATCTCTAATTTCTTTGCGCCTATTTTTATCACTAGTTTCCATGCCATTCAGCTTGTTTCAGTTAGCCGATTTCTTCTAGTAGATCCCTGGTTTCAGTTGGCCGATTTCTTCTAGTAGATCCCTAGTTGGTGCGAGAACAATTTCCAGTCAAAGGCATGCCAGAAATCAGATGTCGCTTGTACTGCTCTTCTCCACACAAGGAGTATCCTGCAAGATTAGGACTCAGATTACTTTTCCATGAATTCTAATCGTGTATTTTTTTATGTGGGATGTTTAATAAATTATTTTATTCAATCTGTTATTGACTGTGGTGTGCTACGCATCGTTCGTTGGGAAGAGCAATAAAAAAAATATGCAGTGCGTTGTGTGTGATAGGGAGTACATCCCCTTTATTTGCAACGAATATGTGCGACGGTCCTACCATCGGACGGCGCAACGGCTTGCGATCAGAGTGATGTCCAGGTGGCCGTCTACGGTCGTCTGGACCGAGGAATATCACTCCCGTGCTCCTTCGCGGGCACGGATGTGTGTCCAGGAGAGGACTCATGCGCCCCTTCCGTCCGTCCTTGTAGAGCGGTGTCCCCGCGACTCTCTGCGAGTACGAGTTTGTGTCGCCACTGGGCGACGGTTCGTTGATGTCCTGTCTCGTAGCGACTGGTGACTGCATTTCTCCTTTACTAATTCTAATTTTATATTATTCCTATTACTAATGCTTTTGCTCTTCGCTTTTTCGCAGTTAATTATTCGTACGCGGTCGTTTCCTAACCGTTACCTTCGATGAATAGTTTTAGTCAGTTTCGCGTGTACTATTACGACTTTTCGTTTTTGTTTAATTTTATAATTAACATCTGAGATTTTCTCAATTATTTGATATGGACCTATCCATGGCGCTTCCAATTTCTTCGATCGTCCTCTGCGCACTGTTTCGTCATGCAGGAGGACCTTATCTCTTACTGTGAGAAGGTTTTAATGTTCGTATTCTTATCAGCATAATTTTTTACCTTTTGTTTTGCCTTGCGGACGTGTTCTTTTACTAATTTTTGTGTGACTCGGAGTCGTTTTCTTAATTCTTGCGCGTAATTGTCACATGTAGTATGGTTTCGGCGGCGCCGTAACCATACTATCAGGGCCGTAGGTAGAATTGTTCGGTGTCCGTACCTCAATTCGAATGGTATATAGCCCATTGCTGTATGCGGTGTTGTATTGTATGTGAACATCGCATATGAGATCCATTCGTCCCAATTAGTTTGATCTTCATTTATATAGTGTCTTAAATATTCGGACAGAATCCTGTGCGATCTCTCCAAGGCTCCGTTGCTTTCAGGATGAGACGCGGTCGTTTGGATTTTTGTTATTTTTAGAAGGGTGCATACATCCCTAAACATCTCACTGACGAAGTTCGTTTCTTGATCTGTCCTTCTCCGGTATTCCGAATTCGCATATTATTTTCATAGTGAATTCTTTGGCTATTGTGTTCGCTTCCTGATCTGGTATTAGTATCGCTTTATTAAATTTTGTTAAGTCGTCCTGAAATGTTAACAGGTTATTTCCTTTCGTGGTGATCGTGAGTGGTCCCACGATATCTAAAGCGCATTTCTTGAACGGTCTTTCCGCCGTATCAATCAGTACTAAAGGCATTTTGATTTTCCTACTCAGTTTATTTTTCTGGCAATATTCGCACTTGGCAATGTATTCTTTTCCACGTCTTTTGTTAATCCATGTCAGTTGTGCGTTAATCGTATCCGATTTACAGTGCGTGTTACGGCTTGGTGTTTTCCGAGGGAGGCATTATGATATTCATACATTATTTGCTCTTTTTCTTCTTTGTTATATTCACGCTCTTCCTTGTCGCGTTCGATGTTATTTATCTGTGTGTCAGGCGCGATCGGATTTCTGCTGAGCGCGTCAGTATTTGTGTTGCCTTTGCCGGCCTTATGTATCACCTCATAATCGTATTCTTCTAATTTGAGTCTCCATCTAATCAATCGCGAGCCAGGATCTGTTATACTAAATAGCTAGATCAGTGGCTTGTGATCTGTAACTATTTGAAATTTCCGTACAGGTATGATCGGAAGTGTTTAACAGCCCATACTAGCAATTCTTTTTCCGTTGTGACCTAGATATGTCACCTCTTTTCTTAAGAATTTGCATTTATTCGGTTGTAGTTTCAGGTTGTAGTTTCTTAATTTTTTAAATACCTCAATTAATCTTTTGTTATGTTCCTTCAAATTTGGTTCGTATATTATGATGTTGTCTAAATAGATTAGGCATTTGAGGCCTTGAGCGGAAAAAAATCGCCAATTATTAATCGTTTAGTTTCCGAAAATCTACAACTATTCATAGTTTTCGTTCTTCAGAAGCGTCTAATTTCTTTGGTACTACTAATAAGGGAGCGTTCCACTAACTCGTGCTGGGGCGGATTATCTTGTCATCCAGTATTTTCGCTATCTGTTTATTTACTTCTGCCTTGTGCTTCTCCGGCAATCTACACGGACATTCATCGGCGAACATTCATCGGCGCATTATCTGTCCATGTATTAATTTCGTGTGCTACGGCGTTAATGTATGATAAGCGGTCGTTTTTTAGATAAAAGATATCACATAAAAAACTTCGCAAATCTGGTGTAAGGCTTTTTTTTCCTCGTCATTTAAATGCTCTGTTCGCAATTGTTTGTGCATTTTTTCTTTACGAGTCTGAATGGGTTTGCCGCTCGCATGGTTACTTGACACCTCCACGCTATGTATGTGTGTGGCGTCTCTTGTCTTTATCTCATCCACCGTGACGAGAGGCGTTATTATCTCTACGGATTCTTCCGTAATATTTATTACACTTATTGGGCACACATTTTCCTCTGGTGCGACTAAACAATTTCCTATAAAAACTCCGGGTTTAGTTTTTGCGTTTACTATTCTGATGCTATTTCGATCAGTTACTGCCTGGATTATGGTTTCGCTGCGAGGCGTTAGCACGGTTTCTTATGGATAAAGTTTAAAAGTTGCGTTGCCGATATTGTTTTTTGCTGTGGTCGCATTTTGCTTGCTGCTTGTTTAAAAAATCTAGTCCCATTATTTCCTCATAGTTTATGGGGAAGTCATCTCTCACCACATACATAGTACGTCGTATCTCTCGGTCTTCTAGCGTTATCGGTGCTTTCATCTTTCCGAGGGTGTGTATCTTGTGGCCCGTAATTTCAGTTAGAGCTAATCGTTCTTCGCGCATTAGTGTGTTTCCTTTCAAATTTCCAGCCTTTATTAACGTTAGGGTAGCGTCTGTATCTAGGAGGAAACTCATTTTTCCCTTTTTCGTCTCTCGAATCGGTAAGTTAATCAAGTCTAACGTGGCGTTTGTATGGGGCGTATTTACTTGTGTCACTTGATGCTCGTGTACGGCTCGCGTTATCTTTGTTCTCGGTCTCTCGTCTTCTTCATCATCGTCGCTGCTGGTGAACGACAGTTCATCGCTTTCTTTTCGCTGCTTATTCTTTTTCATTATTACGGCGGTATTTATTTGTCACCCTTTCCCGTTATCCTGTTTCGTTCGTTTTGGCTGTTCCTTTCTCGGGCGTCCGTTCAATGACCAACACTCGTCGCGCTTGTGGCTTGACTTTTTGCAATACGAGCAGTACTTCTCGATATTATTTACGTTTGCTGATCATTTGGCTCGCGGTAGCGAATATCTGATTGTGTATCGGCTCGACAATCACGCGCCAGATGACCTAATCTACCGCATTTATGGCACTCCAATTTTTGATTGCGGTTTCTATTCTATTCTGTTCTGATTGCCTCTTGCTTTTTCGCTATTGTAAACTTTTGTGGGTTGGCTGCCTTTTAATTTTTTTTCGGTTGTAGCGCCCAGGATCGCGGCTGTTAAATTCATATAATTCCTGGAACGCACTATTGTTTGTATTTCTTCGCATAATTCTAATTAGAAATTCTCTAATGCTAATTCTTTGATCGTATCTAGGATTGCTTTCCATTGCTCAGTGGTGTGCTCGTGGTCTTCTACTATAGACCAATAGAGTTCCATTGCTAGTTTGTCTACGCGGAGTCCGTATTCTTGCGCGCTTTCTCCGGATTTTTGGCGAATCATGTTAAATTCTCGTTGAATATGTGGTACTATGCTTTGCCAAATAACACATCTCGATTTCTTGTTTCAATTGCGCGAACATGCATATATCCCTCATTTGGAAATCGTGCATAGCTTTTCCTATTAGTTTTGTGGACAAGATCGCTTTTAATAAGAACTTTTCGTCGGCAGGATTTATTATATTTTGTTCGTCGCATAGATGCTTGCGTTTAAAAATTTTTAAACTTGGTTTCGCAATGATTCGTCCATCTCTGGGATCATATCGCGCGCTTCTTTTAGTTTCATAAACGTATTTACGGAGTCTCGCAAATTTTGGACGTCGTCCATTGTACGCCCGTATGTCATTTTTATCGGTTCGTCATTTTCTGCATTCCGATCGTAATTTGCGACTTCTAATTGGCTTATGCAGCTTTGTAATGCTCGCATGCTTTCTAATAACTTGACCAACATTATCGCATGTCGCGTGAAGCTTCTGCCGGATCGGATTTCCAATGTGGCTGACTTAAAGTGGTTTTCATTCTTTTTACTTCGTCTTCCAATTCTCTACTTATTACTTGTCGCTTTTCCGCGATCGGTTTTAATGGCGTGCCTGAGGGCTGATTTGTCATTTCCGCCGGATTTGTGTTTCGTGGGGCGGTATGGAATTCGGTTGGATCAAATACGCTGCTATCGTAAGACGTTAACGAAAATTCTTCGCGACTGGAATTATTTGCATTCGTACCGTCACTACAATCAGATTTTGCGTCTGTCCCAACTTTTCCCTGAGTTCTTTATCAGTTCGTCTGAAAATCCGTTTTATGCATTCAACCCCGAATCTATCATCGATTTCGAAGTTATATCCCCCGGTACTTTATTTTCCGATGACGGATAACTCCTGTTTTCCAATTTTGAAATAGATTTCCTTGAATTATTTAATCTCATAATCTCTTCTTCAGAACAAATCCAAGTCTACTCTCCTCCCTAATTTTCCACACACATACACATACATATGTCGACTAAATAATATCATATTTTTGTTTTTATTAATTTAAGTTTTCCAAATATATTTTATATTGTATTACCGGGTAGGATCATCGCTTAACACACTCTTACACTCACACTCTTTCTACTAGAAATCCTACCTGATGACCGCCGAACGATTGTAACACCCGCGATAACATACATGCATACTATTCGCCCATATCTTGCTTCTCAAAAACATGTACAACATTAACCAATAACATTAACATTATTAAATATTTAATTTAATTTTAATTTCTCTTTATTTCTCTTAAAACCTCTCGTCTCATTCCCCTCCCCCCATCCCACTGATCGCACGAGTAAAAGGAATTAAGTTTCTTGGCCAGAAAATGATCGACCGCATGTCTGTGAAATAGCGACATAACGTTCTCGCTTGCTCCTACAAAAATCGTATATTTCTAACACGGCACAAGCGCGAAGCCCGCATTTCGATAAATGCGGAAAAATCGGTCACTATGGGCGCGATTGCAGGACCAGCCGCTTCGCAAATAAATTCACTCTGTCTAAGTCAGAAGGACAACCCCGCATAAACACAGTGGGAAAGCAATGTAGTTATTACCATAAGATAGGACATTTGCGCCAAGAATGCTGGACATTAAATGGAAAACGGAAAAATGGTAGAAATCCACCAGAAAAAATTGTTTCCAATTTGCGAAAAGAAAATTTCACAAAAAATTTTTAAAATAAAAATAAAAAAGGCGAATGCGAAAGTAAATCAACCGCCTCGCGTCCTGCGTCAGAGTATCGCATGACACATATCAAGGGGACATCTCTCGTTAACACCGGACTAAACGCGATCACATCTGTTATCTGTTGCAGAAGCCAAAGGTAGAAAAATAACTTCTTATTTGATGTGGGTGCATCAGCGATAATAATAAAACTGAAATATGTATTAGACCACCTAATTTACGAGGAAAAAACTAAATTAACGGGCATAACAGGACATGAAAAAATAATGCTAGGCAAAACATACATTACAGTCCAACTATCTCGAAAAAAGATACAACATCCGGTATATATAGTGCGAGATAATGCGCCAATGGAATACAACGCGATCTTAGAAGCAGATTTCATCTGGCGATATATAACCGCATTTGACCACAAAACAAATTCTGTGCAATTTAGAGATACAAATTTCAAGCTCTACCCATACAGGCACGTAATCTTAGGGCCGCGCAGTGAAACAATCGTGCAAGTCAACCAATCAAAATAAAATCGGATTAACGAAACCAGAGGAAATAATACCTGGAATTTTTATAGAATGTTGCCTAGTCAAACCACCAAAATTATATATGTCCAATCGGCATATTGAATGTTACAGGAGAAGAAAAAATTGTTTAAGTACCACAAGTAATTAAAAGAGATAGATATGCAAGAAGAGATAACACAAGAGTCCGTGAATGCAATACAGACAAGAAGTAAAAGTACAAGATTGATCTCTCGAGAAGAACGAATAAAGAATTCATTACGCACAGAACATTTAAATCAGGAAGAACGAAAATCTTTATTAGAATTAGGTTGCAAATATAACGATATGTTATTTGGAAGGAGACACATTAACGTGCACAACAAAAATAAAACACGAAATATCAGTACGAACAGAATCATCACCGGTAAACGTTTTTACCATTTACCCGAAAAGCATAAAAATAAAATAAACAAACAAATCCAAGAAATGCTAGAGCAGGATATTATCAGACCGAGCTTCAGCCAATGGAACGCATCACTATTAGTCGTGCCAAAAAAGACAGACACTTCAGGTAAAGCAAAATTACGAATTGTGGTTGATTTTAGGAAATTGAATGATCTCACAATCGGAGATTCATTCCCGTTGCCCAACATAACGGATATACTTACGGATCAGCTAGGCAACGCGAAATACTTCACATTAGATCTCGCATTAGGTTACCATCAGATATCAATGGCAGAGCGAGATAAAAATAAAATTGCATTCTCTACGCCATACGTCATTACGAATTTAATAGAATGCCGTTTGGTTTAAAAAATGCATTTGCAACTTTTTAACGCCTAATGAATTCAACGGGCTTACAAGGGATTAAATCTAATATATCTCGATGACATTGTAATATACGGTCCTAGCCTTAAAGAACATAATAAAAGATTAGAAGAATTAGATTAGATTAGTTCTTCAAAGATTAAGAGAAAAAATCTAAAGCTCCAATCACACGCTTCAATCAAGTGCAAATTCTTACGAAAAGAAGTAGTTTATTTAGGGCATATAATTACAGAAAATGGAATCTCACCAGATCCATCAAAATTACACGCCGTAAAAAACTTTCCGTCCAAAAAAACGTGTAAAGGACGTGCAAGCATTCATTGAATTAGCCAGATACTATAAAAAATTTATCGAAGACTTCTCACGAATTTCAAAGCCATTAACAAAACTCACAAAGAAAGGAGAAAAATGTGAGTGGTTCATAGCACAGCAAAACGCGTTCGACACGTTAAAAGACAAATTAACGATGGCATCTATATTAAAATATCCTGACTTTAAAAAAGAATTTCTTTTAACTACAGAATTGACTTTTCTTTTAACTACAGACTGTGTCAAACTATGCAATAAGAACCGTGTTATCGCAAGGCGAGATAGGTCAAGATCCCGTCGCGTATGCCAGCCGGGTACTATCACGAGCGGAACAAAATTATAACACAACAGAAAAAGAATGATTAGCGATTGTCTGATCAGTCAAACATTTTAGACCATATTTATATGGAATCAAATTTAAAATTATCACAGATCAAACTAGTAATGGTTGTTTACATTATAGTTGTTAACGTTACGGACCCCGGCTCGAGATTAATCTGCTGGAGATTAAAACTCGGAGGAGTACGATTACGAGATAATTTACAAGCCGGAAAAAGCGAATGCAAATGCCGACGCTTTAAGTCGAAATATCGCAACAGCAATAAAAAGTAATGCCGGACCCGAAAAAACTTATGGAGACGAAGAAAAAAGACAAATTTTATACGAATATATCACGACACTCCGATAGGAGAATATCAGGGCGTCGAAAGAACATTAAATCGCATCAAATTACATCACGATTGGCCAGGATTAAAAAAGGACGTAGAACAATACGTGAAATGCGAATACTGCCAAAAAAAATAAATTACAAAAACATGCCAAAGCACCATTACTCCTAATCGAAACGCTGACTAAATCTTTCGAGAAATGCGTATTACAAGGGTAGTCTGAAAAGTTTTGAGCCTAACGAAGTGTGAGCAGGTGCGTTGTCTTGATGGAACAGTACTTTCTTCTTCTTCAAATGTGGCCGTTTTTTTTGTAATTTCTGCCTTCAGCTTATCAAGTAATGATGCGTAATACGCTCCCGTTATTGTTTTATCTTTTTCAAGATAGTCGATACACACAATTCCGTGACTATCCCAAAAAACAGTCGCCATTACCTTCCCAGCTGATGGAATCGTCTTCACCTTTTTCGGAGCAGGTTCACCCTTTGTAGTCCACTGTTTTGACTGTCCTTTTGTCTCTGGAGTGTAGTGGTGGATCCATGTTTCATCTACAGTTATGAATCGACGCAAAAAATCTGACTTGTTTCGCTTGAACCGTTCCAACAGGGCCTTGGAAATGTTCATTCGAATTCGTTTTTGGTCCAAAGTGAGCAAGCGCGGCATCCAACGCGCGGATAGCTTGCGCATATCCAATTCTTCAGTCAATATATGACAAACGCGTTCTTTCGATATGCCTATAGCCTCTGCTATCTCTCTAACCTTGATTCGACGGTCGTCCAGTACCATTTGGTGAATATTTTCGATGTTATCAGCGGTCGCAGTTTTTGGCCGTCCCGAACGCTCATTATCAGCCAAGCTGATACGACCACGTTTAAATTCAGCTGCCCATCTTTTTACGGTGGCAAATGATGGAGCAGAGTAAACAGCGTCCAACTCGATTTTAATTTGCGCAGGCGTATTGCCTTTCAAATGTAAGAATTTAATCACGGCACGATATTCAATTTTTACCATTTTTACAAAAACGCTGACATCGACTGACACAAACGACTGTCAAACAACAACTGAGCGTTCAAAATGGCTGAAATTTTCACAAAAGTCTTTCAAAGCATATACTATTGTAGTACTAGAATGGTTTTGACGAGTAACGTCATCTTCATGTTAAGACTCAAAACTTTTCAGACTACCCTCGTAGATATAGTAGGATCACTACCAATTACAACAAACGGAAATAAATACGTGCTTACATTTCAAGATAGCCTAACGAAATTCAGCAAAGAAATACCGGTACAAAATCAAGAGGCGGCACAGTGACTAATTTGTGAAAAAAATCGTATTAGAATATGAAATCCCAGATAAATATCTGACCGACCAAGAAACAAATTTCACTAGCAAACTATTTAAAAATATATGTAAATTATTAAAAATTCAAAAATTGCAAACGACAGCTTACCACCCAGAGACAAACGGAGCCCTCGAAAAATCACACCGAACCTTAACAGAATACTTACGACATTATATTAATGAGGATCAGAAACGGATTGGGACGAGTGGATCCCGTACGCGATGTTTGCCTATAACACAATCCCGCATACCGCCACGAATTTCACGCCGTTTGAACTAGTCTATGGGCACCGCTACCTATGCCCTAACTAGTCTCATATACGACGACTATGCGCAAGAGCTCCGCGAAAGGATATGAGCCGCGAATCAAACAGCAAAAGACAGCGTTAAAGAAGAAAAACAAAAAACGAAGGAACGCTACAAAAGACAAAGACAAAACAATTTAACACAGGAGACAAAATACTGTTACATGACGAGACGGTACGCAGAGGACGACCAAAAAAATCTTAGATGCATACAGGATAGGACCCTATGTAATATTAGGTGTATAAAAAAGTTCTGAGCTTTAGATTTCATACAACCAAAATAACAATTTAAATTTTATATATCTTCCCGCCCTTTTGCGGTTTTAAAGCGTTGACATTTGGTCTTCTAAAATGCCATACGGTTTGGTGTTTGATGTACATAACTCAAAAATCAGTAGTGTTCACGATGGTACAACAAAAGAGCATATCTTGATTTTCCATCCACTTCAAGCGTTTCTGAAGAAAAATGCTGCTGAAGCCACTGCAATGATTTGCGTATGCATATGGAGAGAACGCTGTAAGTCATACTACATGTAAAAGATGGTATCAAAAATTTCGCCAAGGAGATTTCAGTCTTGAAGATGAACCGCGTGTTGGACGCCCTCAAAAGATTGAAACGGACGAATTGCAAGCACTATAAACTCTGCGCAAACTGAAAAGGAGCTTGCAGAACAGCTTGGCGTTACGCAGCAAACCATTTCCGTACGTTTACATACGATGGGAAAAGTTCAGAAGGAAGGCAGATAGGTTCCGCATGAATTGTCTGAAGACAACAAAAATCGTCGGCGTGACACTCATTTTGCTTTCAAAGTTCCGGAAAAAAGATTTTCTGCACAAAATCATTACAGGCGATGAAAAGTGGATTCTTTATGATAACCCTAAACGTAGAAAATCATGGGTTGACCCTGGTCAACTTTCGACATCGACGCCAAAGCCCAATATCCACGCCAAGAAGGTTTTGCTCTGTATCTGATGGGATTGGAAAGATGTGTTGTATTACGAGTTGTTACAACCGGATGAAACAATTACGGCAGACCACTACCAACAACAATTGACCAATTTGAGCGATGCATTAGAAGAAAAGAGGCCATTTACTGGTCAAGGACGTCGTAAAGTGATCTTGCTTCACGACAATGCTCGACCACATGTTGCGAAAGCGACTCAGGACCATATCTTCGTTAGGCTAGGAACTTCTCCCGCACGCGGCGTATAGCCCAAACATGGCGCCTTCCGATTACTACCTATTCCGGTCGCTGCAGCATCATTTGGCTGATACATTTCGTGAGATTTGAAGAGATACGAAAATGCATTGATGACTTTATCGCTTCGAAGCCGGTGAGCTTCTATCGTCAAGGAATTCGCAAGCTATCCTAAAGCTATCATAAAGATGGCAAAAGGTCGTTGATGCAAACGGGGAATATTTCGCTGATTAATATTTTTTTGTTTGTTTTTGAATAAAGATTGAATTTTACAAAAAAAGCTCAGAACTTTTTTGTACACCTAATATTAGAAAAAATAAGCGATGTCAACTATAAAATAAAAATGGGCCGCCGCACAATAAACGTGCATGCAAACCGTTAAAAACGTTCGTGGAAAACTAAAGAAAAAAGTAAAAATATAAAATAGATAATAAAAGAAAAATGTTGAGACTCACCAGTACGAGGAGTAATCATAAGAATCCGAAAAACGGTCCACAACAAGTTACACACGAACAGTAAAAATAATAAGATAAACTAAGCGATTAAAAACTAAATATATACACACGCGCCATACACACACACACACACACACACACACACAATTAATGCTAAAACGTTAATCCACTTAAGAATACTCGTCGTCCTCCCATTCAGACGGAGGAAGATAGTTACTCACAGCTGCGAAATCTTCCGCATCGGACTCATCTGAAGAGTCCGCGGCCAACCATGCCGCAAAGCGGTGAAATTCTGCATTCCCAGATTCTCCACAAGCGGATTCTTTTCGAGTTGCCGTGCAACTTCCCTCATCTTCGAGAGTAGACTTCTCCACCTGAGCGGACAAGGAAATAGTTGAAATTTCCGAGGGCGCGGACGGAGCTGACTGCCTCTCATTGACAACGAAAGAAATGAAAGAGTCCAAAGGACCCGTGTCAAAACGACCCCCGCGATAAATGTCAAAATACTCGCGTGCCAGCGCGATTCCTCTGCCGCATTGATAAACTTCCGCGATCGATCATTAAGCAGGCAGAATGGACACAATGTTTAAACGATGAACATTCGGATCTAACAGTAAGAACGTGCCGGGTAAATCCGTAATATCCCTGCACAAATCACAAATCAATAAAAATAAAAATAAAAAAACAAGAAAAATTCACTAAAAAAAGTTCCGAGAAAATACCCATAGAAATACCTAAAAAACTAATCATTTAAAAATCCGAGAAAATACACTAAAAACTAAGCACTAAAGCTTAAATTAAAAACAAGTCATTTAAACTGTTCCGAATTATGCTCCAGGAGAGCATCCCCTTACTCCCTCAGGCCGCCGGGTCATCCTCTATATTATCTTCACCTTATCTAAAATCTCCTGAGGCATACTACATAACAATTCGAAAAGTTCAAGTGTCCACGGTAACTCAACGGGCATCCGGATCATTAGGAATATACCAAATGGAATCCACTTGGAAGATTCCATCATTGTAAAAATTGTTGATGATCCACATGCATTTGCGAATGCGGTGAAAATACGCCCGAGTAGCTCGATCATTTAAAAATTCGTCCAACTCAGCATCATTCACTTTGGGAATCACAAAGTCGGGAAGCACGTCGTCATCGAACGACACTTCCGGCGACGCGTCACGCCCAGAGCGATTCTCGCGAGAGCGCATGTTGAGACAAAGAAGACGTTACAACGACTGACAAAAAGCAGTCACAGGTCTCATTGCGAAAAATGAAATAGTAGAAAACTAGTAGGAAACACTTAACACTAATATAATAAAAAGAAGTAAGTAAGCAAGTGAAAAGTTAAAAAAGATAGGTCTAAAAAAGGTCTAAAAGAGATAAGAAAGGGAAAAATGAATAATCATATGAGAAGCTAAAAGATATATGCGCTAACTTAGACATTTCAACAGCAAAAAAAATTCTCTCTCTCTCTCTCTCTCTCTCTCTCTCTCCCTTCTCTTCCAGGAAATAAAAAGAAATTTTATTTTTTTTTTAACATTACAGAATAAATGTATGGATCACCAATGGAGTTATGGAGAAAGAAGAGAAACTATTGTTTGAAATAAAGAATTTTAAATACCACTCCAAAGTATACTTTGAGGAGATAGGAAAACTAAATGTAATCAAATCATTTTGGAAAATAGTTATAAGAATAGATATTTCACTAATCGAAAAACGAACAGAGCAAATAAAAGAATATATTCTTAATACACAAAACGTATGTACCATGTTAGAATTTACAAATAAAGGTCGTGTCACAATTATAATAATATAATTGAAAATAATTACCAGCGATTAACATTTAATGAAAACATAAAACATTTAATGAAAAGAATAAACTCTCTGTATAAGACGTAAGATATGAAAACAAAACGAGGACTGATCGACGGAATAGGAACCATTACCAAGACATTATTCGGAACGATGGACAATGATGACAGAAAACTAATCAACGAACAATTAAATATCCTACATAACAGCAAACGACAGAGCACATAATAAAAAATCAAATTAAAATTATAAACATGACAATAGCGCATATAAACAATCAAGAAAAAATAATCTAAAACAACAAAAACATCTTAGCGAATGCAATCAAAAAACTAGAAACTACAATAACAACGAAAACAAGTCGCGAAAATATCAAGGAACATTATATAATTATAAATACAGTGCTCGACGAATTGACACAGCACGCGGAAAATACACTAGAATATCTAACTGCGATAAAGAATGGAATATTACACCCGCGACTAATATCACTAAAAGAAATAGTAGACTAATATCACTAAAAGAAATAGTAGAAAATCTTAAAGAAGCCACAACACAAATACTTCAAGGGTTATATTTCCCATTTAAAATGAAGATTAGGAAGAAGATTAGACTACGATGGAGAAAATGACGATGAGCGCACACTGCGACAAAACAGACGTTTACATAATCCTACATTTTCCACTAATTTCACTTTCAATATACGAAATACTAAACATAACACCGTTACACACCGTCACACAAGCAAAACATGTCCGCATTAATAGAAATCAACAACCCATTGATAGCTTTAGACACCGACAGACACACGTACGCAAGACTGACTCAAGAAAAGCTAAAACATTGTAAAGAAGTAAATTCAAATTATTTGTGCAAACAAAGTTTCCCGATTAATAACGTTAAGACTGACCGATTATGCGAAATATAACGTTAAGACTGACCGATTATATGAAATATATATATAGAAACCGATAACCATTATAAAAATTGTAAAATTAAATATATAATAATAAAAAATAGTATGGATAACCTTAAGTAATTCATACTCTTGGTTATATTCCAACCAACGAAACAAACTATTACGATTTCATGTAAAAATAACAGAAACGTAGAATAAATGTATCATAAATACGGGGAAATAACACTATTAAATGATTGTAGAATAGTCACAACGGACGCGATAATAAATCAAAATAAAAATCAAAAATTGTAAAACACAGGAAAGAAATAAAAACTTATTTACTAAATTATAATATTACAATACTGCGGGACACTTCCAACACAAAAAAAGCGGAAAAAATTAAATTAAAGGTTGTTGTTACGTCCGGGGGACTTCACGAATTCTTCTCTTTCGGGAAGAAAAAAACAACGGCTGCTAATCTATAAACGAAGAGCTTCGAACGATCTAAGGAAACCCTAAATAAACAAAATTTCCTCTCGAGATATGTCTCACTAAAAAAATTCTTGGGATAAACAGCTTTGTCGGCACCGACAAGTTTATGACCTACCAATAAAAAAGTAATATTAACAAAAGCAAATTCCTAACGGATAAGAAACGCTTCGGATCATTCGAGGGTGACACTCCCCAAATTGATGGGGAAACTAAGGGAAACGCCAATCAAGAAGAAACGATTAGCGGCCGTTGGCGGCCACACCAATGAATGATTGAGGGTGTGGAATGCCGGAAAATTTTTACTAACTAATTCCATCATTCGCTAGGAAATCTGGAAATATAAAAACTATCACAACTCACAGAACACCGCTCCCCTCCTTCCTCTATACTTACAATTTTCCTAAACTATCATTCGACAAGCCAACGCGGAAATCCATCACGCCCTCAGATATTCCCACCCCTCCGGAACCCTTTAAAAACCGCGACTTGGAGCGGATCGCCCTCTTCCCGCTTCTCATCGCTCCACTGCTTCACGGTCGGGACCATCCGGAGTTGTCAACAAATCTCGTTTATCAGTTAGAATCTGTGCGCGATTCTTATATTTTCGAGTGATTCGACGATCCAGCCTAGCCAAACACTTCTCGACCATCACCAGCGGCCGCTACAATAAAAGTAAGTCCACCTTTATCACTTTTTCCCGCGGTAAACTGGCAGTTTGGTTTGCGACCTCTACATATATATATCTCATTAAAACACTCCAACATTCCAAATTGGCAAGCCGCCGATTAACTCGATGAAGCTGCCTTCCCCGATTTCTTCACACTCCGACTTGGCAAGCCGCCGATTAACTCGGTGAAGCTGCCTCCCCCGATTCTACAACATTCTAACTTGGCAAGCCGCCGATTAACTCGGTGAAGCTGCCTCCCCCGATTCCACAACATACCAACCTGGCAAGCCGCCGATTGATTCGGTGAAGCTGCCTTATCTCGATTCCTCAATTTCTCTTTCATCTGACTCTCTTTTACATAGTGAACCAAACGAACGCCATCCCGAATAGACAAACGAAACGGGCATTGCGACACCGTCGGGAGAAGTCGAATAAGCGGATTCGTCGCGAAACCTGCCACGCCGAAGAACTCGCGGAGCAATTAATAGAAGTAGAACCGGGGCTAGCCAACATCTCGCTGCAACAATACGCCTCCGCCCTCCGCTCCGCGGCCGAATTCGAAAAACAGTGCACACCAGAGAACTTCGACGTGGAGAAGTTCTTTAATCTCGTCCGCCAATTTCCTCGCTCTCCCACCCATCCACCTCCTAGCACCTTCTTCATCAAAAGAAAATTCAAACCCGACAATCAGTTTTGGGATCAGATCTCAAAACACCAAATCACTGATACCATCCCTATGTATATTTCCCGTGATCCTCTTCCCTACCTCGTCCCAGTCAAGGCTTTCCGCACCGCGCACCCTAATCCCCCGCCACACCTGCAACCCGATCCCATCGACATGCTCGCGATCATCAATTTTTTACCCCAATTGGAACAATTGGGAATATAAATCCAGATTTTCCTTCGTCTGCTGGCATTTACAATATTTCAAATTTTTATGTATAAATTTTTTCTTTTCTTTTGTAACCAGTATCTCAACCCTTTTGATGTACACAAAGAAAACATTGTACTTCATTTTTTTATTATTATTATTAAATTAGTTAACCCGAATTCCGTCTTAATTTCTTTACCCTAAAACTTGACCCCGAGCCATTCCCGGCTCCCTGAGGATTGCACTAGGTCCATCCCTGGTAAAAGAGATTCGGTTCTCTGACCTAAAAACGGACCACCGATAGCGCGGGCGCAGGCAAGGGTAACAACGTCACCGACGCTGACCCGATCCTTGCCTCCTTAACGCGCGTTCGATTCGCGGATCGACCTCACGACGTCGTTCCGTGAGAACAGAAGAGGTTCCGTGCGTCCACTCGAGTTCTCCTCCTCCTGACGAGAGATATTCATCTATCTTTCATCCAGAACCACGGACGTAACATTGTACAAGACGCGACAGACCTGACAGAATTAACAAAAAAATTAAACAAAATAAACGACGAAATAAAAAACACTAAGGAAATATTGCTCTTTTTACAAAAGCACTTTGTATACCCTATCGATAAGTAGCACCACATTAATAATAATCGTTGTGATAGCAATAATAGTTGCAATAAAAAAGAAAGAGCAACAAAACACTACTAAACTAATAGAGCTAAGTAGAAATAGCGAATTACGTAGCATAGACCGCGCCATTAAAAGAAGCGAAAGTATACGATTTTAAGCAAACGATTATAACAAAAATTGTATCGGAAAAATTTTTTGTAAAGCAAAAACCTCATATCACCGTTTTTTTTTTATTAACGGAGGAGAGAGAGTATTGTAGCCAGATCTACAACTAATAATAAAAGTAGTACAATAAGTTTTGAAAAACGTCTTTCGAAAGAGATCAGAAGTGTTGTTACTCCATGATTCCTTCCTTTCGAACAATTTTGAAAGGTTTCGAACAATCTCGAAGGATTCGTTTCTCAGTGAAAAATTATAATGCTTATTTCTCTTAAACAAATAATTTTGTCGGCGCCGACAAAACGGGAAAGTCTAACAAAGATAAAAATTTATCTAGCGGATTTATAACATAGAGCAATAAATAGTCAAAATTCCATCACATAACGAAAGTCATAAATCTTTTCTATCTTATTCGCCGTAAACCTTTTCTATCTTATTTTCTATCTTATTTATAAAATTTATCTTTCCCCCAACTCGGGGCGGAGACTTAACTTAATCAATCCAGAAAGGCCGAGAAGTATTTTTCGGGATATGTACTACTTTAGATAAATTAGTTTTAATACGCTAAACGGTCATTAAAGCCTAAAATCCAAAAATTTGATTAGGTGTAAAGAACACGCTCTAGAACCTCCCCTCCAAAAATTCTATATAAACGACCGGATCTCTCTCTCTCTTTTATCCCGAATTTACACCGTGCTCCCTAACCTCGGCTGTGTTGTCTGCTATTCTCGAACATCTTTTTTATTTCACGATTTTAATCCAAATGAATGTGTTCCGACGGATGAGTGCGGACCATCACTACAACACATCCAGTAAGTCAAATTATTCATCTCCTTTTTCGGTTTCCTTCCGTGGTTTCACATATCTTCGCAATCCAGGCTAAATATCCGCAAAAATTTAAAAGTGAACAACCAATGAGTTAATCGCAAAACCGTAAGGCGTCTTCGGCGGGAGGCCAAACAGCGGGCGCGAAGTTTGTTAAATCAGGCTTACCAAGAATTCTTTCATTCTACCAATCTAAGCGTCGGAACCTCGCCATCATCCGAGGCCGGATGCTTCTCCAGCAGAAGAACCTACTACGCGCGTTTCTTCCTTTTCATCATCGCGAGTTTCACCGCCTCGCACTTCGTTTTCTGTTTTCCTGAGACATAGCCGTTCGGCGACTCGGCCGCTGAGATTCGAGCAGTGGTGGGAGAACTGTAGGCGTCGCCTTCGAAATCGGACCGAAATGTTCAACTAATTCCGAGCACTGATCTAATCGAACTCTGAAATTTTGTAACCACGATCCCCCCTCCTCCCTCCGATAACACTATCGCTGTATTTATTCCCGGAGTTCCTTATCCATTTCTAGTCCCTATCCGATTCTTCTATAAGATGTTCTCTCCGTCGATTATAAAAATCCAAGAAGTCAGCTAAATCCACACGAAACTTCCTTCTCCCCCTCTATCCTCACACACACATACACATACGCGCGCGCGCGCACGCACGCATGCCCGCACGCCCGCACGCTCGCACGCCCGCACCCCCGCACGCACGCTCGCACGCACGCACGCACACACGCGCACCCCCCTCCCCCCACACACACACACATACATAATGTTAAGAAATAACTATATTTATTCTTAAAACTTTAATCATAAGTTGTACTGTTATTATTATTATTTTTTTTATTTTTTTGGGAATGTATCTTCTAACGAATTTTTACTCTGATTTGGTTGTAATACTATGTAAATTATATAATCAATCTATTCTCAACTCCGCTATGTATTTGTTTTATCTTTGTTTAATTAAAATTTGATATTAAGAGTAAAATTCGTGTTTTTCACTTAAATTAAGACTATTCCAGCCATCAAAGATCGCACAAGATCGTCCGATCCTGAGTTAGAAGGATTGAGTTCCTTGACTCAAATTAACGGACCAACGTTCGCGCTCGAGGGGAGCGTTATAGCGTTGCAACGTAACGTTGATCTCATTTCGAAGACCTTAATGTATGAGCGACTCGTTCTGATCGCTTATTCTCGTGAGAAGTGAGAGCGTTGCCTGTACGTCCTTCGTTAGTCCCTCCTTATTCCCTCCTAGATTTCATTATTTTAAATAATAAACTCTTCACCTTTTGAATAAGAAAATCCTGGAGTTTTGGACATAATAGTGTAATATCGCAAAAATGCGATCAGTCTTTCGAAAGACGAAGAAACGCACCACATACCATTGCGCAAAGCCGATCAGGAAATTCCTCAATTTGCTGATCGAACCAGGCGTGATATTGATCAAGCAATATTGTGCGACCAATCGATGCAACCGACCAGAATGAGTTGGGGTGCTGATGAGGCATCGATCATTACTATATAATCGGTTACTCGAGAACGGGAACGCGGAGTCATACGGAGTCAAAATTATAAGCCAATCAAAGTCGCGCGAGGTATTAATGAAGTCTGTCGTCAAGTTTTACGCGAGTCGATATCAGAATCTCGAGTGTCATACCCGGTCGTCGGCCGCCAGAGTAACACGAGACGCGCCGAGTCGCCCGACGACCTTTAATCGCGTGTGAAAAATATAGCAAGTGTAATATTAACCGATTGTGCCATTGTTAAAATAAATCAATTTGGAGTAAAGTATGTGATTTCGAGAAGAACCCTTCACCCTTCGATCCTGCCAATTCCTTAGGCTTGGCGAACCCGACTATCCCTAATAATAAGGTTGTAGCTCATGCGGGGTACAACAGTAAATTATCTTTTATATATTTATGATAGTTTTCTTTCTTAATAATTAAATAAATAAAAACAATTAAATAAATAAAATTCAAAATAATAAAAAATTTTATTATGTTATTGTAACGGTACGTCCCTGCGCGCTCGGTATTCACTTGTCGCTATGCACGGACGCGGGGACGTGCGCTCGGATTTTCGCTCGCCGGATGCCGGGTTCGTAGCGGTAGACGCGGGTTGCCAGGCAACCGGGCCCGCGCGTGTGCGTTGCTAGGCAACCGTGGACGCTAGCCGTGACACGTGGGGCGGGCGTCGCGGGAAAGTCCGAGAACGCTCCGACTTTCGAGATGAGATGTAGTGACAATACAGAGAACTCTCGATATTGTCGGGAGGAGGAAAATTTGAGAATCCTCTGATTTTCCTCAGTCGGGAGGTGCAAGAATATCGCGAACGCTCGGTATCCGTTGCGAGAGCAAGAAAGCGGAGAACACTCCGAATGCTCGAGAGAGGAACGAACAGGAATACGGAGAACGCTCGGTATTCGCTGAGAGAACCCTCTCTTGCTGTTCTGGTCGGAACGGTTGTCGGTGTTGGACAGGTCGGAGGAGCGGATAGGACTGGTCTTTCTGGTAAAAATTCGTCGGGTATTTATACCCCTATCCGTGCCCCGTGTCACCGTTTAATTTGTTAGTGTAACAATAGTCATGTTGTTGCTGCGTGACAGCTCGTCGGCGCGCGTGTGTCGGTCGGTCGCGGTCGGGAGTATTCGGGCGGCTTCGGATGGCGCGGGCCGCATTTGCGCGCGTTAGTAATAGAGCATCTTTCGGATGCTCTGTTACATCTCCCCCCTTCGTTATCCTAAATGTTTCTATTTCGGGCATCACACCTCCCGCTTGTAATGGCACTCACCCTGCCTGTTGAATCGTAGTACAAATTTATGTGCCCCTACGCGCGCCTTGTACAAACGGGAGATGCGAGCCGCGAAATAAGGCACTCTTATACAGAGCCCGTCGGCTACCATCACCTCGATCGGCGGCGGTCCTGCTGGTCCGAACGCGGGCATCGTCAGTCGGTCGGTGGGCGGTGATGCTGCCTCGGCCGGGACGTGAGGAGCGCCGCCGCTCTCGGTGGCCGCGGGTATGGCGCTTGGTCGTTCGTCGGCGGATGAGCTGGCGGGTACGAGGCGGTGGTCCCGCGCTGCGACCGTGGCGGTGGATACGGTCAGGTTGTTGTTGGTATCGGTGGCGATTTTAGCGATGGGCCGTGCTGACGGACATACTCCTTCGTCGTCGGACAGGTCCGAAAGGCTGCCGAACAGTTCGGCTAATTTTGCCGCGCACCTGCTGGCCGGCGACACCGTGTACCTTTTGCCTCCTCTGGGCGGTGGTGGTGGCGGAGTCTGGAGCAGACCTTGCAGCTTCCGCTCGTTGCTCGCGGTGGATCGCTGCACCCTCGTGCCCACCGCCGGAACCACTCGTATCGGGTGGCGGACGGTGGTGATGCTTCGAACGGTCGGCTTGGCTGCTGGTTTGACCGTCGTAGGGGCGGGCCGGTAGCGATGCCCGGATTCCTCGGCGGTGTTTGCGAGTCGCTCCCAGAGCACCTCGAACTCGGGATCGTAGCGTGCTGGAGTTTGCCGTTGATCTGCCATGCTTGCTGATGCGGACTTTTTCCCGGCTCGGAAACGCCGCATACTTATACCCCGTTCAGGGTATAAAAAATTTACCCCGCTCGGGGACGGAGCAATTCGTGGCTTTGCGTGATTCGTCAGATTTTTCATGTTTTTCGGGTAAACTTATTCTGTTTAAACGGTCCGTTGTTGTCGGTCTCGTCGGTTTCGTCGGTCTTGTTTACGTCGTTGTCCGGAGCCGGCTTTAAGTCATGTATGTGTATATGTCGATGCCACTTTCCCCGGTCGTCGCGCAAGTCAAAAATTACCGGCGATATTATTTTGCGTACGATTAACGGCCCGGTGTATGTCGGCGCTAGTTTTGCCGCGATGGCCTCGTTTTTGTTAGATAAGATATGCACGCGCCTCCACACCTTGTCTCCGACGACGGGCTTCCATGCGCGGTGTCGCATGTCATAATATTTCGCCTGCCTCTGGAATGCCTGCGCGAGATTGGCGCGGACGACCTCATATGCTTCCCGGAAGATGCGGCTATTCGTCTCGGGCGGCGACACGGTGATGTCGCGTTGATCCGCGGGGAGGGGACTGTTTATCTCTTGCCCATAATTTAGAAACGCCAGGCTATACCCGGTGGCTTCATGCCATGCCGTGTTATAGGCGAACTGCAACGCCTCAAGGTTTCGGTCCCAACGACGATGATCGCGATTGACATATTGTCGGATCATGGTTTTGACGGTTTTGTTTGTTCGTTCCACCGGGTTGCATTGGGGCGTGTACGCGGGGGAGGTGCGGTGCGAAATATTAAACGTTTCTAACATCTTTCTAAATTGGCCGGAGATAAATTGTCGCCCGTTGTCGGAGACGAGGGTGCGTGGACATCCATGTCGGTATATGATGCGACGGCTTGCGCGACGGCGGCGGCGGTGGCACGGCGGAGTGGTTGTAATTCCACCCATTTTGTGAAACGGTCCTGCATCACTAGCAGCCACGAATGCCCATTTACCGAGCGAGGTAACGGTCCTATCAGATCGATCGTTATTTGTTCCCATGGATAAGACACGGGGGCGTGTGTAAAAAGCCGGCGGGGCGGTTTTGCAAGGGTTTGTGCGCGAGGCAATTTTTGCAATTTCGAACGTACCGGGCGGTGTCAGAAAACATGCCAGGCCAGTAGTATAATCGTGCAGCACGAGCGATCGTTTTGGCGATACCAAGGTGACCGGCTGTCGGTTCATCATGCAACCGTCGCAGTATTTCGGTACGTTTTTCTCGCGGTATGCATTCCTTCCATTGTTCGTCGGCCGGAACCTCGCGAAACTCGGTTGAATGTAGGAAATGGCGGTACAGCTTCCCGTTCTCGATCCGATATTCGGGGAAATCGGCAGGTCTTTCCTTCACCCGGTGTAATTGCCGTTTATACCAAGGGCATGGGCTTCCTTGGCGCGTGGAATGAACGGGCGTTTGTCGGGACAGCGCGTCGGCCACGCGGTTCAACTGCCCCTTCCGATATTTGATATCGAAGGTGTATTGTTGGAGCTCGAGCGCCCAGCGGCCTAATCGTCCCGTCGGAGACTCCAGGCGTTGCAGCCATCGGAGGGCCTGGTGATCGGTTATCACCGTAAATTCATAGCCCTCCAGATAGCCGCGCAAATGTCGGATTCCCCACACGACCGCTAAACATTCGAGCTCGGTCGCGCTGTAATTTCGCTCGGCCCCGTTGAGCGTACGACTAGCGTATGCGACTACGCGTTCGCCCTCCTCCAGATGTTGTGTCAAAACCGCCCCTAGCCCGTGGGTGCTGGCGTCGGTCTGCAGTAGGAATCGCCGATTAAAATCCGGGCAGGCGAGGACTGGGGCGGTAGTGAGTGCCTTTTTTAGTTCACGGAATGATTTTTCTTCCGCTGTTCCCCATTGCCATTTGACACCCTTCTTTGTTAATGTGGTCAGTGGGGCGGCGGTGGTAGAAAAGTTCGGTATGAACCTTCTGTACCAAGAGGCCACTCCCACGAATTGTCGAATTTGTTTGATATTGGTAGGTGCGGACCATTGGGCGATGGCTTTAATTTTGTCGGGATCGGTCTGGATGCCGCGGCGGTTAATTACATGACCGAGATACTTAAGCTCGGTAAGGCAGAAATGGCACTTTTCGGGATTTAACCGGAGGCGGGCGTCGCGCAGTCGGCGGAAAACTTCTGCGAGATGTATTAGATGTGATTCGAAAGACGGGCTGGCGACGACGATGTCGTCGAGATATACGAATACGTTCGGTTCGAGTTCGGGGCCGAGTATGCTATCGAGAAGGCATTGAAACGTGGCCGGTGCAGAATGTAGTCCGAACGGCATGACTTTGAATTGCATCAGCCCTCGTCCGGGCACTGTGAACGCGGTTATCGGTCGGCTTTCGGGGGCGAGGGGTACCTGCCAATATCCCTGTTTGAGATCGAGGGTGGACAAATAGCGCGCGCCGCGGAGTTTATCTAAGGTAGCGGCGATGTATGGCAGCGGATACGCGTCTCGCTCGGTTACTTCGTTTACCTTGCGGAAATCGATGCAAAACCGTCGCTTGCCGTCTTTTTTTCGTACGATCACGACAGGAGAACTTCACGTGCTGGAGGAGGGCTTGATGATGCCTTCATCCTCCATCTGTTGGACCTCTTCGTCGATGATTTTTTGCATCGCGGGATTTCGGGGGCGATATCGCTGTTTGATCGGTACGGCGGTTTTAACTCGGATGACATGGGTAATGCGATCGGTGGGCCCTTTCACTCCCTCGAATTTGGCCATTTCGACATTCAGGAAGTCTGTTAATTCGCGTTCTTCTCGGGGCGTGCGGCGTGCCAAACCGGCGGTGACGGCATAGGAGGGGTGATATTGTCCAATGGTTGCGGAAGGAGGGAGTAGGGTCAAGCGGAGGCGGGCCCATAGGTCTATACCGATCAAGATTGTACTGTCGAGAGTCGGTAGGATCTGGAAGGGATGGCGGATATCTTGATGGTGAGTGGTTAGAGGTAGCGTAATCTTTCCGTTAATAGGGGCGAGTGCCCCATCGGCTAAATGGATCTGGCTTTTGGCGGGGGTGATTTCGCAACCGATCCCTTGAGCGTAGCGCGCGGTCTCAGAATTGATCATTGAGATTTCTGACCCCATATCTATGAGCGCGGAGAAGGTTCGTGTGCCGATTCGGACGCGGATGTGTGGACGTGGTGTATATTCTACGTCCGCGAGTTTTCCGGCCGGGATGTGCTGTTGGCGGCCCCGGCCGTCGGGGCGTTTCCCGGACGGGGATGGCATTCTTTCGTCAGTACCCCGTCTTTACCGCATTGCGAGCAAAATTTTCGGGGAGGTCGTTTGCACGAGAACTGATCGTGACCTCGTTGCTTGCATCTCCAGCACGTATTCTGGCGATCGTAGGGGATTGGTTGCGATGGCGTGGCCGTATTCACGCGTCGACATTCGCGTCCGTCTTTATTCTCTATGGCGCGAGCTTTTTGTATTTCTTCGTATTCGGCGGCTTGGTCTATAAGATCGTGCAACGTGGTTCTTTCGTTGATCCGGACGAACATTTTGTACTCGGCCCTCATGTTCTCGTAGAGTCGGTCTATTTTTCGGACGTCGAGTGATTGCCCGCGCGGCGCATTAATGTGAGCATATGTGTGGCGTACTGCGAGAAGGTTTCGTCGGGATGTTGCCTCCGGTCGCGAATTTCTTGTGCCAATTTTATCTGATAGCGACGTGGTAGGAAGTGACGGCGGAAATCGGTTAAGAAATCTCCCCAGCCCGATCATTCGTTCTCGTTATTGCGATACCAGGACAGCGCATTGCCTTTAAGTAACTCGGGAAGCCCTTCTAGCATAGTCTCGTTGGAGTATCTATATTGTCTCTGTAATTCAGTAAGTCTTTCCAGAAAGGAGAGAGGATCGCGGCCGTCGAAGTGGCACCCCCATTTCCGGATTTGATTGATGGTTTTTGCGTGCCCCATTTCTGCCGAGGGCACGCCGGAAAGCGGTGGGGTGACTGGGGAAGTTTCGGTGTCGGTGGATGTTCCGGCTTTTACGGTAGGTATAATGTGCGGATGAGTGTTCGCGTACGTTCGTAATCGGCGGCGGAGGAGAGTCGCGGTTGTGTCGATACCGAATGCCTGTGCTACTCGAAGGGCGTCTGGTCTCGAAAGAGTCTGTACCCAGGCTGGCATCGGCTATCCCCTTTTTATTTATTCTTTAAAACGGTCCCTGTTCGGGCGCCATGTAACGGTACGTCCCTGCGCGCTCGGTATTCACTTGTCGCTATGCACGGACGCGGGGACGTGCGCTCGGATTTTCGCTCGCCGGATGCCGGGTTCGTAGCGGTAGACGCGGGTTGTCAGGCAACCGGGCCCGCGCGTGTGCGTTGCTAGGCAACCGTGGACGCTAGCCGTGACACGTGGGGCGGGCGTCGCGGGAAAGTCCGAGAACGCTCCGACTTTCGAGATGAGATGTAGTGACAATACAGAGAACTCTCGATATTGTCGGGAGGAGGAAAATTTGAGAATCCTCTGATTTTCCTCAGTCGGGAGGTGCAAGAATATCGAGAACGCTCGGTATCCGTTGCGAGAGCGAGAAAGCGGAGAACACTCCGAATGCTCGAGAGAGGAACGAACAGGAATACGGAGAACGCTCGGTATTCGCTGAGAGAACCCTCTCTTGCTGTTCTGGTCGGAACGGTTGTCGGTGTTGGACAGGTCGGAGGAGCGGATAGGACTGGTCTTTCTGGTAAAAATTCGTCGGGTATTTATACCCCTATCCGTGCCACGTGTCACCGTTTAATTTGTTAGTGTAACAATAGTCATGTTGTTGCTGCGTGACAGCTCGTCGGCGCGCGTGTGTCGGTCGGTCGCGGTCGGGAGTATTCAGGCGGCTTCGGATGGCGCGGGCCGCATTTGCGCGCGTTAGTAATAGAGCATCTTTCGGATGCTCTGTTACATTATTTAAAAGAATAGATCATGTTTTTCTAGATTATTTGATTTTACACTTTTTCAGATTTGCGTATCTAACCCTCGTTTACAATTCACAATGAAAATCGGTGTGAGACATAGGCTCAATTTCCTAGACGTTACTATAATCTTAGCCGATAATCAGTTGACTGATACCATAAACCAACATTCTCGGGGAGATATTACCATATTTACATTTCCTCTCTAACCACCCTCTATGCCAAAAAAGAGGCACAGCCATTGGCTTAATTGATAGAGTTATTTTATTATCACCCGACTTTCCACCGGAAAAACTTAAATTTTGTGGTTGAGATTTTACTGGACAATGACTATCCACTAAATTTCGTATTTCAGGTCCTACACGAACGCCTTAAGTTCCTTTTCCATAAGATCAATTCCAATTCTGACAACACTGAGCATTTTGAAGAACTAGAGAGAGTTTCGTTCTTTACCATAACGTACGCTCCTGCAATTTTGGAACAATTTAAGAACATTACTAAAGACTTAAATGTCAAACTAGCATAGTCTCAATAAATTGAATAATTTTATTAAAGTTCACAAAGATTCTCATGCTTCATCTACTTACATTAATGTTGTCTATAAAATCAATTGCGATAATTGTGACACGTCATACGTAGGACAGACTAAAAGACAATTACATACTAGGATCTCTGAAAGACAAGACAAGAACCATATTCGGAAGAATACGAATAACCACTCCGTGATCACTGATCACAGGCTAGCATACAATCACGATTTCAATTGGGAGAATGTTGAGATTTTAGACAGAGAGCCACATTTACACAAACGACTAATTTCTGAAGTTTTATACATTAAAAGACAAAAGAACAGTATCAATTTGCAGACTGATACTGAGTGCCTCCCGGAAATGTGACTGCAATAGAAAAGCTCTCCAAAATTTGATTCAACGTTATTTTATTTTTATTTTTATTTCCATACGGTTTGTGTTTTACATATGTTTCACACTCTTTACATACTTTTTTAACTCTACTTATTACTCTACTATTTACTTTTCTATTGTGGACACATGTATTTTATCTGCAATTTTATTTTGATCTAATTTTAGTGCAACAATGCACTCATAACCAAATTTTGTTCTTGGTTGCTTTCGTTTTTATCATTTTTATTATGTATATTAATTTATTGCCATAAGTATATTATTATTACTTTTCGACCGTCCGCTACATACACTCGTGTCTTTTCTTATATGTATATTATTATCTTTCGACTATTTTTGTCAGCCTTTCCGAAATTGTTTGCGTTCGAATCTTGCTATCTCGGTTGACAACAATTACTTGCGTCACGGCATTGCGATCGCCTCGTTTATTTGTTAGTGACCGCCTAAGTCCCGTTGCGCCCGAGTGTGAATTTTCTATTCGCGTCGTCGGCTCTAAATTTATATGTAAGTTATTTTTAAAATTTTTTATATATCTGCGCATTCCCTCACATCGTCTCGTATATGAACCATGCCAATCATTTACAGGCAGTAATACAAATGCATCATAACATCATGTTCTGTACAATCTGGGATTTCTCAACTTTCGATCGTGTAATCGAGCAGTTGGTCATCCTAACAACTACTGTAACTGTTTTTGAAGATGCACCGTATTTTGAGAGACGACCGACGTTTTGAATTTCAATGTTTGCTGTTACATTGATTATGAATTTGCGATTCGTTCACCGTCTAAGTAGATTTATTTGTATTTTTTATCTCTTGCGCTGAAGAAGGTTGAAAGATCAGCCGAAACGTCCACTTTATGTTATTTTGATTATGTTACATTGATTACTATTAAATTTTACGCGCTTTTAATACTGCGCTGTGCTCTCATTGCCATTATATCCCATTCTTATATTCTTTTATCCGGAGCCTTATCTTATATTCAATTTGCGTATCTAACAATTGGTAGAGTGCAATGCCTCCAAAAATAGAAACTTGGACTAGCGAAAAAGTGGATATATTAATATTTGAAGTTGAAAAACAGCTCATATTATACGAGCTGCGAAGCATACAAGAGAACTGATTTAAAATATAATCAATGGTATCAAATTGCTAAAATATTGGGCCTGTTTTTTAATGGTAAAAGTATTTTTACGTTTATATTTTATATTTTATGTTTTTTGGTTTTTAAAATTATATTTAATGTTTATATAAATTCTATTAAAAGTATTCAAAATAGAAACTGTTGTTTATTATTTATTATTATTATTTATTATTATTTATAATTATCTATAATTATTTATATTGTAATAAAATATAACATTCTGTATTTTTCTTATAATCACATTACATCTTTTATATTTTACAGCTGACATGATACAACATCATTTTACCAGTATGAAACAAATTTTTATGACAAATTATCGAAAAGAACGTGAATCAAAAAAAAGATACAGTGGAAAAAGCCTTGAAGAAATATACAAACCTAAATGGGTTCTATATGACAAGTTAAAATTTTTAAAAAAGTCTTGTGTTCAGGCAGAAAGTTTGTCTAATTTACAAACTTTTATAAATACTTTGTATTCTGACAAAACAGAGTCATTAATAAAGAACATTGCTATTCAGAAAATAGTAGAATCTTCAGAAGATAATTTTGAAGATATCGAATATCTAGAGAACGATGTTATAGATACACAACTTTATTTACATAATATAGAGGTAAATATAGAGGTTTATTATAAATCTTGATAATTAAATTTAATATATCATATTCTATTAATTCTTTTTTCATATAGTAAAACCTATTTAAAATATTATTTGAATAATAAGTTATATCATTACAAGAATATATATAGTATTTTATATTTAAAAAAGTTGTTAGCACATAATAAATACACTTTTTTAAATTATTCATATAATTTATTGTTATGTACAACAAAATATTTGATTTTAGCAACCGCGTGTTTCTAATACTCCCGAAAAGCAAATCTACAGCAGTTCAGATGAAATTTCATCTTGCTCTAGCAAAAATAATTCATCAAATTCTTTGTCTTTGCCTCACTATGGTCCTCAAACAAGTACTTCATCTGGTTCATCAATTTCAGCAAAACTGTATATTCTGCTATAAGTATGCAATCAATCACACAACAAAGAAAACATGTATATGAAAAGATCGGCTAAAAAAAGAAAGGAATCATTAATAAAAGCCAGTTGGAGCCATTAAAATATTATTAAATCAATCTACATCTGAAAATGATTCAGCAGAACATTTTGGAACTTTCATAGCATCAAGATTACGGGAAATGAGTCCTCTAAATCATAAAAATGTGATTATGATATCATAAAATGTTTTGCAAATTATTAATACCTCTATTTCATATATTTTTTCATATTAGTATATATAGATCTTATTTTGAAAATAAGATATCAGATCTTATTAAGTTTTTGAAAAAATAAATTTAAATATTTTTATTTATCAAAATAATATATGTGACAAAAAGTATTTTTATTATTAACAAATGAATAAGTTTTATTTATAGATAAATATATATCTGACACAAAAGATATTTTTTTATTAATATTAAGTTTTGATGTATAGATAAGTATTATTAATTTAATTATATTGTACAAAATGTATTTTCTGGATTAATAGGTAAATAAATATTAAAAGTGATATAAAATATGATACAAAAGTTGTAATACAAATAATTTTGTAAATGAGTACAATAATGTTTACAATATGTTGTACCCCAGATGGGCTACAACGATAATATTAGGGATAGTCGGGTTCGTTGAGCCTAAGGAGTTGGGACTCCGAGCAGGATCAAAAGAATGGAAAGGAAATCTTCTCGAAATCACTAACACATTTTCTTTATTTTCTCCGGTTTATTTAATCAATGCACTATTTCGTGGATTTAGTATTGCTTATTTTATTTCCTTCACACACGGTTAAACGTCGGCGGGCGGCTCGGCGCGTGTCGCGTTACTCTGGCGGCCGTCGACCGAGTATGTCACTTGAGACGCTGATAGTACGGCTCGCGTGAACTTCGCCGTGCTCGTATAATATCTTGCGCGATAATTATAATAATGATTCCGAACGGCACGTTATTCTTGACTCTCTGCCACTCCGCCTTGTGTAACCGATTATATAGTTTGATCGATGCCCAATCAGCATTCTGATCGATTGCGTCGATCGGTTGCGTGATATTGATTAATCAATATTACGCTCGATTTGATCACCAAGTTTAGGAATTTGCTGATAGGCTTTTTCGCAATGTTCTCGCGTGATGCATTTCTGCGGTCTTTCGAAAGACTGGCCGCAATTTCGGTGGTTACACATTTGTGTCGTCTTTCGAAAGACTGTTCGAGATTCATGTGACCTAATTTTGTTGTCATGCGGACTACTTTTATTATTAGTTATTATTTTATTGTTGGTTGTAGATTTAGCTACAACATCCCCCCCCTGTTAGTAAAAGAAAACGGAGGTACGAAGTTTTCGCTTTTTACATAATTTTTCGTTTTTTCCCGATACATTTTTTGGTATAATCGTTTGCTTAGAATCGAATACTTTCGCTTATTCTAACGGCTCGATCTACATTGCGTGAGTTATTATTTCATTTTGTTTTTTCTTTTTTATGACAATTATTATTGTTGCGATAACAATGATTATTATTAATGAGCTGCTAATTAATATAGGATATACAAAGTGTTTTTGTTGGAAAAAAGGTATCTCGTTATTGTTTATTTCGTTTTTCATGTCATTCAATTTCTTTGTTAATTCTGTCAGGTCTGTTGCGTCTTGTATAACTTTTAATTTAATTTTTTCTGTCTTATTTGTCTTGAACGTTTTGCTTAGAAGTGTAATGTTATATTTTGGTAGATACGTTTTTATTTCTTTTCCTTTATTGGTGCTTGTAGATTTTATTGTTGCGTCTGATGTGACTATTTTGCAATTGTGATAACGTTATTTTTCCTGTATTTATAATGGTTGTACGCGTTTTTTTTTATCATATTCTCAGGTGTAATGTTACTTTATTCTGAATTCGTTATCTTAGTTAAAAAGATTCTCCTGTGAACCTGTTGAGCTTGCTTTTTTATACGTATTCTCTCGGTGTCTTATTTATTATATCGGTGTGACCCTTCTAATATTTCATTCTTTTTTGCGATGAGCTCTCTGGCTGCATTTCGTCAGTTGTCGAAGTGCCTTCCTTGTTTTACCATGGGTTTTAACGGAAATTTTGGTCGCGATCCGCCAATGTTCGATGACGATTTCGCGGCGGAAGCGTCGTCCGATGACGACGAAGGTTTCGATATCGAAATCGGTGATGGTGACGTGGAGGGATTTCTTGACAACCCTGCCGCTCAGGCCCATTTCCGTCGTCTGCGCGAGTGGTTGTCGATAGTCAATCGCTTTTATGTTAATGGTACTTTTTATGTGTGTGGCGATTGCATCTGGTTCGCCACCGATGATGCTCCCGGCAGGATTTTTGAATTACCGTGGTCCGTGGAGCTATTTGAATTGCTCGTATCCATGCCTGACGCTGTACTTGCCGACGTGGTGATGGAGGACGAGGAAGACCCGGATGATCCCGTCGAGGTGGCCGTCGATCTAGATGAGATCGATGGCCCCGCGGCCAATCCCGCGCAGACGAGGGACCGCTCTCCTGGGGCCTGATGTGGTGCATGCCTCGTACTCTCATAGTTTAGTTTGTAGTGTAGTTATTTAGTGTAGTTTTTTGATTAGTTGTTAGTTGTAGTGCTTTTGTATCTCTGAATATTGGATTATTTTTCGGACCTGCTGGAATTCTTCTTCGGTAAGTCCCAATGTTTTTATTTTTATTCTTATTTATTATTATTTCTATTATCATTTTGTATTATGCGCTTTTTTCTTTCTTTTAATTTTCAATGAACGGTTTAATTCGGTTCGCGTGCACGTTTATCGTTCGGCGGCCCATTTTTATTTTATAATTCAAATCGCTCAATTTTTCTAAAATTGTGTAGGGTCCGATCCATAACGCGTCTAGTTTTTTCGATCTCCCTCGCCGAACTGTTTCGTCGTGTAATAGAACTTTTTCTCCTATTTCGAATGTGCGTAGTTTTGTTTTTCGGTCGTAGGTTTCCTTCGCTTTTTGTTTTTCTTCTTTTACGTTTTCCTTCGCTATCTGATTCGCGGCTCGTATTCTTTCACGGAGTTCTTGCGCATAATCATCGTATGTGTACGATGATTTCGGTGAGCTCGTTAGGGCCGTAGGTAGTGGTGCCTGGTGCCCGTATACCAGTTCGAACGGCGTGAATCCCGTAGCGGTGTGCGGTGTCGTATTATATGCGAACATCGCATACGGTATCCATTCGTCCCAGTCTGTCTGATCATTATTAATATAATGTCGTAGATATTCGGTTAATGTCCGATGTGATCTTTCGAGTGCTCCGTTTGTTTCTGGATGATAGGCTGTCGTTTGCAATTTTTGTATTTTTAGTAGTTTGCACGTATTTTTAAATAATTCACTTGTAAAGTTTGTTCCTTGATCGGTCAGGATTTTGTCTGGAATTCCATATTCTAATATAATTTTTGTGACAAATTCTTTTGCTACTGTTGTCGCCTCTTGATTTTGTATTGGTATTCCTTTGCTAAATTTTGTTAAACTGTCCTGAAATGTCAATACGTATTTGTTTTCCATTGTTGTTATAAGCAAAGGTCCTACAATATCTAACGCGCATTTTTCAAATGGTTTTGTTGGCGTATCTGTTATCATTAATGGTGCCTTAGCGCGTCGTTGTAATTTATTTTTCTGGCAATATTCACATTTTGAGATGTATTGCTCAACATCTCTTTTTAATCCTGGCCAGTTGTGGTGTAATCGTATTCTATTTATTGTTCGTTCAACGCCCTGGTGTCCTCCTATAGGTGCGTTGTGGTATTCATATAATATTTGTTTCTTTTCTTCTTCGTTATATTGTTTTTCTGACGCGACGTCGTCAGTTTGTTGTTCTTGTTTTATTGCTGCTACGTTACGGCTTAATGCGTCAGCATTAGCGTTTGCTTTCCCAGCTTTATGTATTATTTCGTAATCGAATTCTTCTAATTTTAATCTCCGATTAAACGTGATCCGGGATCTGTTACGTTAAATAACCATATTAATGGTTTATGATCGGTAATTATTTTAAATTTTGTCCCGTATAAATAAGGTCTGAAATGTTTTACTGCCCATACTATTGCGAGTAATTCCTTCTCAGTCGTATTATAATTCTGTTCTGCTCGTGATAGTACACGGCTGGCGTACGCGACGGGTTGGTCTTGACCTACCTCGCCTTGCGATAAGACGGCTCCTATTACATAGTCTGATGCATCCGTGGTTAGGAGGAATTCTTTCGTGAAGTCTGGATATTTTAATATCGGTGCCGTCGTTAATTTATTTTTTAGCATATCAAATGCATTTTGCTGTTTTTCGGTCCATTCGAATTTTTCTCCCTTTTTTGTAAGTTTTGTTAAAGGTTTTGCTATTCGTGAGAAATCTTCGATAAACTTTCGGTAGTATCCGGCTAATCCGATAAATGATTGCACATCTTTTACTTTTTTGGGCATAGGAAAATTCTTTACGGCGTGCAATTTCGATGGATCTGGCGAAATTCCATTTTCCGTAATTATGTGTCCTAAATAAATTACTTCTTTTCTTAAAAATTCGCACTTGTCCGGTTGGAGCTTTAGATTGTTCTCTCTTAGTCTTTGGAGAACTAATTTTAATCTTTTGTTATGCTCTATTAGGCTAGGACCGTATATTACAATGTCATCAAGATACACTAGACATTTAATTCCTTGCAACCTTGTTAAAATTGAATTCATTAATCGTTGGAAGGTTGCAGGTGCGTTTTTTAGAAATGGCATTCTATTAAATTCATAATGACCGTGTGGTGTAGAGAATGCCGTTTTATTTTTATCTCGCTCCGTCATTGATATCTGGTGGTAACCTGATGCGAGATCCAGTGTCGTAAAGTATTTCGCGTTGCCCAGCTGATCAAGTATATCCGTTATATTGGGCAACGGGAATGAATCTCCGATTGTGAGATCATTTAATTTTCTGAAGTCTATTACGATTCGTAATTTTGTTTTCCCTGACGCGTCTGTCTTTTTGGGCACGACTAGTAGTGGCGTTCCATTGGCTGACGCTCGGTCTGATAATTTCTTGTTTTAACATTTCTTGAATTTGTTTATTTATCGTCTTTATGTTTTTCCGGTAAACGATAAGGTCGTACGTTTACTGGTGATGAATCTGTTCGTACAGATATTTCATGCTTAATCTTTGTTGTGCATGATAATGTATCCCCTTCTATGTGGAACACGTCATTATATTCGTGACATAATCTTAATATGGATTTTCGTTCTTCCTCATTTAAATGTTCTGTGCGCAAAGAATTGTTTATTTGCTCTTCTCGAGCTATTAATTTTGTCTCTTTATTTTTTGTCTGTATTGCGTTCACAGATTCTTGTGTTATTTTTTCTTGTATATTTATTTCTTCTATTATTACTTGTGGTACTTGCACGATTTTTTCTTCTTCTGTAATATTTATTATACTTACTGGGCATGTACAATTTCGTGGTTCAACTAGGTAACATCCAATAAAAATTCCAGGTATCATTTCCTCTGGTTTCGTCACTCCAATTATATTTTGGTTAGTCGTGACTTGCACGATTGTTTCGCTGCGCGGCCTAAGGTTACGCGCCTGTATGGGTACAGTCTGAATTTTGTATTTTGGAATTGTACTAAATTTGTTTTTGGATTGAACGCAGTCATGTATTTCCAAATAAAATCTGCTCCTAGGATTGCATCGTATTCCATTGGCGCATTATCTCGCACTATGTATACGGGGTGTCGTATCTTTTTTCGCGACAGTTGCACCGTAATATGTGCTTTGCCCAATGTTATTATCTCATGTCCTGTTATGCCTGTTAGCTTAGTTTTTTCTTCATAGATTAGGACGTGGTCTAGAACATGTTTCAGTTTTATTATTGTTGCTGATGCTCCCGTATCAAATAAGAAATTTATTTTTCTACCTTTGGCCTCTGCAATCGGTAATGTGATCGCATTTAATCCAGTGTTAACGAGCGATGTCCCCTTGACGTGTGCCACGCGATACTCTGACGCGGGACGCGGGACGGTCGATTTATCTTCGCCGGTTTCGCTCTTTTTATCTTTAAAGTTCTTCGCGGAATTTTCTCTTCGCGAATTCGAAAAATTTTTCCGGAATTTTTGCTGTTTTCCGGTTTTCCATTTAATGTCCAACATTCGTGTCTTAAATGTCCTATCTTTTTGCAATAGCTACACTGTTTTTCAATTGTATTTATTCGCGGTTGTCTTTCTGGCTTAGGCAGGGTATATCTGTTTGAAAAACGGCTAGTCCTACACTCGTGTCCGTAATGACCGATTTTTCCGCATTTTTCACAACGGGGACTAGGTGTATGCGTTTTAAATACTGGTCGGTTTCGATAGGTTAGCGTTCGTATGCTAGGTCCTCGCGTTTTTTCTTCCGCGGTTGCTCCTGCGATTGCTTCCTGTATTGTTTGGTATCGCTGCGATCGTACAATTAATTTAATTTCGTCATGTAAACCGTTCTGGTAATTGTAGAGCGCTTGCTTTTTTATATTTTCTAAGATCGCGCGTTGTTGTTCGACCGTATGATTTTTCCCTTCTTCCATGGATTCGTATAATTCCATGGCTATATTGTCTGTTCGTCTGCCGAATTCTTGTGCATTCTCGTTTGGTTTTTGTTTGAGCGAATTAAATTCGAGTTGCAAGTGTGCGGTACTTCGTTTGCTCAAATATTCCTTTTCTAATTCTCTTTTTAATTGTTCGAAGTTTATTATATCTCGCGTACGGAAATCCATCATGGCCTTGCCTTTGAATTTAGTGCAAAGAATAGCTTCTAATAGAGAATGTTCATCCGCGGGATGTATATTTTTTATCGCGTACGTACTTGCGTTTAGAAATTCGTACACGCGTCCTCGTGACGTGCCGTCGATCTCTGGGATCACGTTACGCGCGTCTTTTAGTGTGAGGAATGTCAGTGCATTTCCCGGCTGGTTTCGTATATCTTGATACGAACGTCCGTAAGTTAGATCTAACGGGTGCGGTAGAAAATCTTGTGATATTCTCGTTCGTTCGCCCATAGGCATTTGTGTTTGCCGGCTCAATCCGTTGACTTGCACACGGAGATCGCGTATTTCATCCATTAATTCTCGAAGGAGAGTGTTATCGGGCGGTGCGTCGATTGTGACGCGGCGGTTCGTTCGACTTTCTTGTGGTCCATGTCTTTCGACCGAATGTCGTAGTTGTAAAATTTCGTTGTCGATTTCATTCTGTTGTTCGACAGGTGAGTGAGCCATTTCGTTTATTAAAGATTGGTATATATTAAAAGAATTAAATAGGCTTCCGTCTCGTAAGTTTGTGTGTATGTTTTTTCGCGCTTGTACGTGTGTGTTAATGAGAGAGTCGGTGTCGTTCGGTTCGAGCAAGCTGTAATCTCTTTCGTTGTATGGAAATTCGCGTTCAGTTATTACGTGGACGTCTTCGTCGCTATCGTATTGTAGTACGCGGCGCACGTTATCGCGTATTTCTTTTAATGCGTTTCTCGCGGTATTTAACGCGGAGACAGTATGTGGAAAGTTTACCGAATTATTTATTGACCGCGCTTTTGGCCAAATCGCAACGCTGTTTGCTACGCTGTCCTTCGCTGCGAACATTCGCCTTTTTAAAATATAATTTTTCGGACTTACATTAGTAGATAAATCGCATACGCTCGCATGGTCGCTGCTTGTGCTGGCGTGTCAGTTGGCTGCGTGTAGTAGTGCGTGTCGGTGAAGCGTCCTTGCTGCCTGGTATCGTTGTACACGGTCAGCGCTGGCTGGCTCTCGGTGCTCGTGGACTCTCTGGTCGTTGCTCCGCTGCCACTGGACACTCGTTGTCGTAGGTCGGCACTCTACTAATATTGCACTGTACACTTGACACAATTTCGTAGGCGGCTTATTTTCTGACGGGGCCTTTTCCGTTAGCCTGTTTTCTACAGGTCTTGTATTTTCTGCTTATTGAGAATTTGATTCTTTTGCCTGCTTGTAATTTATTATTACAGGTCTTATCTCGTTTCTTCAAGAAAAAATTTTTTCCTTCTTCTGCCCGTAATGCAGTACGTCGGGACTTACTCGTTTGATTCTGCTGGCTCGATGAACGATGATCCTCTCAACTTGTTGTTCTTGGGGATGGTTTTGACAATCCCACCGCTGCCACCAAAATGTTGTACCCTAGATGGGCTACAACGATAATATTAGGGATAGTCGGGTTCGTTGAGCCTAAGGAGTTGGGACTCCGAGCAGGATCAAAAGAATGGAAAGGAAATCTTCTCGAAATCACTAACACATTTTCTTTATTTTCTCCGGTTTATTTAATCAATGCACTATTTCGTGGATTTAGTATTGCTTATTTTATTTCCTTCACACACGGTTAAACGTCGGCGGGCGGCTCGGCGCGTGTCGCGTTACTCTGGCGGCCGTCGACCGAGTATGTCACTTGAGACGCTGATAGTACGGCTCGCGTGAACTTCGCCGTACTCGTGTAATATCTTGCGCGATAATTATAATAATGATTCCGAACGGCACGTTATTCTTGACTCTCTGCCACTTCGCCTTGTGTAACCGATTATATAGTTTGATCGATGCCCGATCAGCATTCTGATCGATTGCGTCGATCGGTTGCGTGATATTGATTAATCAATATTACGCTCGATTTGATCACCAAGTTTAGGAATTTGCTGATAGGCTTTTTCGCAATGTTCTCACGTGATGCATTTCTGCGGTCTTTCGAAAGACTGGCCGCAATTTCGGTGGTTACACATTTGTGTCGTCTTTCGAAAGACTGTTCGAGATTCATGTGACCTAATTTTGTTGTCATGCGGACTACTTTTATTATTAGTTATTATTTTATTGTTGGTTGTAGATCTAGCTACAACAAATACAAAAAATAGATTAAAGTTAAATAGATTAAATTTTAATTAATAGATGTGATATTTAGTTAATAGATGTATGCATTAAAGAATGCGCTATTTATAAGTAAAAAAAGATATTTAGTTATATGAAAAAACTAGTCTTCTCACAATTTATTTTGGAATAAACTGAATTTATTAAAAATTAATTACTGTTTTATGATGATTATTAATACTGTGATTTGTTTGGATCTTTACGATTTTTATTGTACGAGACTCTTTAAATGTGTAACCAAAGAGAGAGAGAGAAAGAGAGAGAGAGACAGAAAAAGATGAATGCAAAAGAGAGATTGGAAGCGACTGCGTGTTGTCTGATGTGTGTGTATGTGTATGTAGCTTGGTGAAGTCTGATTGATCGCTGGCGTTGACAAGCTGATGTGTTTTGTTGAGCGCAGAGCGTAGTGTCTTTGACTAGTGTTGTGAAAAGCCAGCGATGCAATATTTTAGACAATCGAGCAAAGCAAAAGTGAGCAGCCAGTTAGCGCAACTAATCTCGCAAAATGTCATAAAAGCGATAGCGCAAACTTAGTTTCTATGCGAAGGATATAGAGAAGAAAGATTGTGTGCACGCTCAATAACCTTTGACTGACTGAGAAAGAGTGTTAATTTCAATTATGCCGTATATTTTGATCATTATGTACAAGTCTTGTGTGTATTGGATGTTGCGTGTGTGTATTATACGCGTATGTGAGTAGTTTCACGTTTGCGTTCCGCGCGCGAAGCGAGTGAGCGCGCCGTACGCGTTGGTCTCGACAGGGGCGGCGGCTAACTCGCGTAGCCTCTGTCGTCTCCGTTCCTTAGCCCCTGCGCCGCTGCATTTCCGAGGCGCCGAGGATGGTCTTGATCCGACATCGTCGGAATGTCCCTCTTCGGTCTGCGTGGTTGGGTTCGCTAAAAATCGTCGCATGTCCCTACGTGGGGCGGCCTTGTGGATAGTCCCTAGCTCAAGCGCGTAGAGACGCTAGGCGATTGGTGATCCTGCTCCCCGACCGATGCTGCTGTTGATTCACCTGGGGAGACCGGCCGGAGGGGCCAAATCCGACAGCGCTTGCTTGAGGGCGAACGTCAGGGAGCGTCCAGGCATTAGAGGGCACCCAAGCTCCACGTGGTCCCGCTCTGGCGAGTCTTCCAGGAAAAATGGTGGGCTGCTCTCTGGTGATGATGCTGAGCCGAAAAACTCTTCGAGTTGTCTCCTCGTAGAGAGGCTAGAAATTCGACGTTTTCGCTTGTGCTGTTGCGGCGATGCAATGCCCGGAGAAGAGTCCGGCTTCGATGCTGATGCTGATGTGACCTGGGCACTTTAGGACTGACTCCGGCGGTCGTGAATTGTTGTTTAGGTCTGGCGGTACTGGCCGCGCGGTGATCGCGGCGGCGAGAAGTTCGCCCGAACACGAGCGAATTGGGCGGCGCTTGAGGCCGTGAGGAGGCCCCTAGGAGATGATGATAAAGCCGCAGCGTTTACAGCCGCAGAGAAAGGTGCGGCGTTTACGGCCGCGAGGGATCGCTCGGAAACGGGTGGATGACGCAGCATTGACGGCTGTGAAAGGTTGCCCGGAGACGGGCGGTTGGCGCAGCGTTGACGGCTGCGGAGAGTCGCCCGGAAACGGGCGGTTGACGCAGCGTTTACTGCTGCGGAGAATCCTACGTGCAGCATTCACAGCTAGGCTGGCTTTCATCGAGGCTCTTCTCGTAGGCGAGTAGGCTCTGGCGACTGCGGCGAGAGCGGTGCTGAGTGCCACTCTTATATACTCCCGGCGGTGTAAATTGAACACGAGAAAATGGTCTCGCGCTTCGCCGCCAAGTGGCGAGCACGCGAACTACTATCATGGCTGGACCACGTGCTAACGTCGTGATATGGCAGTAACCGCCACAATGCTTTTATACACTTATTCATGTTCATGATTATTAATGTTTAGTATCGAGAAAGTTTACTTTACTCACTAGAAGTAATTTATTATAGTTACAATTTTTCTCTCTGAAAAAATAACGAGTTGTTACTTTCTCAGAGTTTTCAATTACTTTTTGTTAAATAACTTAAAAATTTATTATTATAAGTATATAAACATTTTGCATTTCTAACATTATTATATAAATCATTTTATTATATTAAGTACATGCTGCATTATTTTGTATATAATGAATCATAATTATTTTAAAAATTCATCTCAAAAAATATATTTAATATATTAATAATAATTAATATATTAAAATATATTTAATATATTAATTGAATAAATAATTTATATTTATAATATTAAAATAAATTTATATTTATATTTGGAATAATTATTAAAATTATCGGTTTTAATATCTTTTAGTTTGAATGTGCGCTAAATTCAATTTAATAATAAAACCATCATATTATAAATTAATGGTTTTGGACTAAAAGAGTTGTTGAAAAATTTGGCATTGCTAGATCTCTAAATATAATAAACTAGTAACATTCAGATTAAATTATTATTATTATTTATAAATTGATTTCATTGTTTTTCTTATTTAGTTTAACAAAACCAAGTAATTTTTTGTAAAAAATTTCTTATTTCAATTAAATTCTTTTATTTGAATTATAAAAAAGTAACTACAAAATAACGATATAGTAATGTAAGCCGAGTTATATGTTAATAACAACAAAAAGAATCGAAGCCAATTTTTCGACGAGCAAAATCTTGATTGCTAAGTATTGTTACGTCCAAGCATCGGGAGAAGAATTTCGAATTAATTAGTGAAGTTAGGAAGGCCGCCCAGAACCGTTTATTCTCTCCTTATCTCTATCTCTCTCAGATCGACGTTCAGAGTGTTGATCTTTGAGTCGAACCCTTTGCACAGGCTAACGGGTCAACATCGATGACGCTATAACGCCTGCCCGTGCTGGTGCGGTTGGCGATTCGTTTTTTGGTCAGAGAGGCAAATTTCTTTAACCAGGGATAGGACCTCGTGCGATCTCTGTGTAGCGAAAAATGAAGAAGGAAATAAAAAAGTTAACTCAATTTAACACAAATATAACATTTAATTATGAGAGATGGTTAAAGAGTTACAAAGAGAATTCGTTGTAAACGAAAGCATAGCACAAGTTACAAATTACTGATTCGAATAAATAACAATAAAAAAAATTTAATTATTAATGAAATTCTTAACAAGACGAAAATTACAATTTTGATTAACATTAAAAAAAATGATTTTGAAATAGAGCTTGCAGAAAGTTATAATTTTGACTTATATATGAAGATGCGATGTATATACATAAATATATGTGCGTTTACAAAAAAAGTTACAATTTTGTCCTGGATAACAAATGAACGCGCGCGCGCGCGCGCGTGTGTGTGTGTGTGTGTGTGTGTGTGTGTGTGTGTGGTGTGTCGCGATTTACATTGGTTCGGAGGTTATCGGGCAGGAATTCATGAGGTTTCGTAAATGGGAGACGGAGCCGGAGCGCGTTACAACCGAAGTGATAAAAAAAAGGAAAATTCGACTTACTGTTATTGATTGTGGTGCTGTCGTTGCGACAGAGCGTAGATCATGGTGATTGCGTGGCGATTGCTAGAATCTTCGGGAAATGGTACACTTGAAAGAGTTCAAGTCGCGCACTGACTCTAATTGTTGAAAAAAAAAGGTCTCGCCGACTGCTCCAAGTGATGATGTCCTTGGGAAGTAAGAAAAGAAATCTGCTCTGAATCACGATTTATATAGGGCTTTGGATGAGTGGAAAGGATCTGAGAGCGTGATGGATCTCTGTATTAATTTTTGAATGATAGTTTGGAAAAATCGCGGGTATAAGGAAAGGAGGGGAGCGGCGTTCTGTGCATCGATTGTTTTTATGTTTCCGGTTTTCCGGCGAATGACGGAATTAGTTTATGAAAATTTCATCCGTCGTTCCACACTCTTAATTTATTTATTGGTGTGTTCACCAACGGCTGCCAATCGCATTCTCCTGATTGGCATTTCTTCCCCCCCCCTAGTGTCGGGGTGTCGACCTTGAACGACCTCGGTGCGTTTCTCACGCGTTAGAAATTTCAATTTTATTAGTATTTCTAATTTTATTAGGATGCTATAAATCTTTTGGCGCCGACGGGACTGTTATCCACAAAAAATTGTTGTTTCTGGTCCGGATGACAGGATGTGTCTCGAGAGGAATTCCGTGCATTTTTTCATTTCGCATTTCCGGTAAAAGAGAAAGTCTTTCTAAATTGTTTGAGGCATTTTTGTTTGCCGATTAGCAACTGTCTATCTCTCTCCTAAACAAAAGAATCGTGAAATCCGCCGGACGTAACAGTATCTATATGAAATAAATTCAAATAATTATATTGCCAACCACGTGTCACTAATTTTAGTAGACTTACAACATAGCTGTTATAATAATTCGATAATGACTCTTTTTTAAAGAAAAAGACTGTAACTGCGACAAATTACTTCTGCAAAGTAACTTTCCCAATATTGAACAATATAATTTATAAAGTATAAGCATTAATAATCATCATAAAACAGTAATTAATCTTTAATAAATTTAGTTTATTTCAAAATAAATTGTGAGAAGACTAATTTTTACATATCTTTTACATATAACTAAATATTTTTTTTATTTATAAATAACGTATTCATTAATGCATACATCTATTAACTAAATATTACATCTATTAATTAAAATTTAATCTATTTAACTTTAATCTATTTTTTGTAAACATTATTGTACTCATTTACAAAATTATTTGTATTACAACTTTTGTATCACAACTTTTATGTCACTTTTAATACTTATTTATCTATTAATCCAGAAATACATTTTGTATAATACAACTAAATTAATAATACTTATCTATACATCAAAAACTTAGTATTAATAAAAAAATATCTTTTGTGTCAAATATATATTTATCTATAAATAAAAACTTATTTATCTATTAATAATAAAAATACTTTTTGTCACATATATTACTTTGGTAAATAAAAATTATATTTAAATTTTTTTTTCAAAAACTTAATAAGATTTGATATCTTATTTTCAAAATGAGATCTATATATACTAATATGAAAAAATATATGAGAGATATTAATAATTTGCAAAACATTTTATAATATCATATTCACATTTTTTACGAGTCAGAGGACTCATTTCCTGTAATCTTGATGCTATAAAAATTCCAAAATGTTCTGCTGAATCATTTTCAGATGTAGATTTGACAATGTTTTAATGACTCCAACTGCCTCTTCTATCAATGATTTCTTCCTTTTTTTAGCCGAATCTTTTTTCATATACATATTTTTTTTGTTAATGATTAACATTGAATAAATAAACAAAACATTCAATTATTGATCATTCCTGCCATGGGACAGCTCTTTCTTCATTAAAATAATTACACTATTCATCTCTGAGTTATAAAGCAACATTAGCATGATTGTCTCCTTGATTTCTTAAATTCATCATTCCAAGAGATTGCCGCCATTCTCCTGGCTGAAACCTATACATAAACTCATCCTCCTCGTCAATAAATGCAGGAGCAATATACATGTGTCTTCCCACTACTTCAGTTCTCAACATGTTATGTATACAATAGTAAGCTAATATAATTTTTGAAGCATTATCATGATCATAACTCATTGTCGATCTAAAAATTTGGAATCTTGCGCCTGAGACTTTCGAAGCAATGACGCGCTCTGAATAATATATATATATATATATATATACGACCCTCCGTGGCGGTAAACGCCGTATCAACCGCCCGCTTCCGGGTGATCCTTCGAGGCCGTAAACGCCGCACCTTCCTCTGCGGCCGTAAACGCCGCGGTTTCACCATCATCTCCCAGGGGCCTCCTCGCGGCCACAAGCGCCGCCCAATCCGCCATCCGTATTTGAGCGACCTCTTCTCAGCCGCGATCGCCGCGCGGCCAGCTCGTCCAATGCCAGCACCATCGGATCACCGTGTTGTCGATCATCAGCGACTGTCAGAACCTTAAGGCGCCTTAAGGTGCGTCACTCGGGAAGCGACTCCAGCACCATCATCGACGCCAGGCTTCCGTCGGGACATAGAACAACTGCGATTGCGCAGGCGAAAATGCCGAATATCGAGTCCCACGAAGAGGCGACTCGTAGAACTCAGATCATCACCGGACAGTAGCCCCCAGCCGCCATTCTGGCCGGAGGATTCGCCGGAGGATTCACCTTTGAGAAAGGGAGCACGCTGAAATCGAGTGCTCTCCAACGCCTGGGCGCTTTCTGTCGCTCGCCTCCAAGCGAGCGTCACCTCTCCTTCCGGGGATCTCCCGTTGGCCGAACCACCAGTTTCGGCGAAGGCAGACTAAGAGTCAGCCAATCGCCTCTACACAATAGAGTTAGGGCCAAGAGAGCACCATGCAGGAATACACGACGCAACGACGCAAACCGAGAAGGGACTTCCTGACGACAGACTAGGGCTGCTCTCGGCGTCCCCGAGACGCAGCGGTGCAGGAGCCAGGGAACGGAGGCGGCAGATGCTGAGAAAGTTAGCGCACTGAGACTACCGCGTACGTTGTGCCTACTCGTTTCATCCGCGGGACACAAACATAAATACACACACAACTATTTGTACACATTAACAGAATGTACGGCATGTTTGAGATTAATAACTCTCTAGTCAAAGGTTATTGAGCGTGCACACAACCTTCCTATCTCTATATCTCTCACATAGAAATAAGCTTGCGCTACCGCTTTTGCGACACATTGCGAAATTAATTGCGATAATTGGCTGCTCATTTTCTTTGTTTTCTTGACCACTTAACGCTCGCATCGCTGGTCTCCCACACAGCTGGTCGAAGACTGGACATATGATCTCCGGAAAGAGACACCAGCAACCACTTGCTTGCATCGGCCAATCACGAACCGAGCTGCACGTATTCGCATCACAACAGACAACACATACTCGTATTCTTCTTTCGCATAACGTTCAATCTCGCATACACTTTCTCTCAAATTCGCCAGAAAACCAAATTACACACCACATTATAATATAATGATCTTGATTGAAGTGATGGATCAATTTTAAAATGTTTGCCATCCATAGCTCCAATACAATTATAAAAATGCCAATGATGGCCAAAATCGATAACTACAATCCTCCACTCATCTTCACATAATGACATTCTAAGATATTCTTCTCATAATACTTCAATAATAGCATTACATATTTCCTTAATGATACCTGATATAGTACTCTTCCGAAATATAAGACGAAGAGATTCTTGATTTTCTCTTAAAATAACTCTCTTAAAATAACAATTTTTATATATTTTAATTTTCATTAATGATGCATGTGTTTTACGTTTAAAAAATATCAAATTACCTGTTGCAAAATGTCGTAGAGTGAGAGACAGTCTTTCAGCAGGTAGAATGCTTTGTCTTAAAATTGTATCCTGTTTTTGAATAAAGGGTGTTACTTTTCTTAAAAGATCTTCAAATAAAGCAGTATTCATTCAAAGACATCTACAAAATAAATAAAATAAATATCTCAGTATATTACAAATTATATAGCTGTCGCGAGCGCCGAGAACGCAATCACGCCCACCGCTGACAAAGCGGATTGCGGCAAGCGATACTTTACCCGACGAATTATTATTTTATCAAGCGATAGCGATTACCAACGCGACCGTGCTAATCGCGCATTTATTGCGTAACCGCACCACGTGAAGCAACTGCTAACCGGGTTGTGCGGCCCTTACGCGGAAAGCCGCCGCGCGACCCAGAAATATATCGCGAACGCTGACGAACATTTTGATGACACGGCAAGGACCGGCCGCCTGAAACAGGATAAAAACGGGAGACCGATACTAGGAGAGGACTCGTCGAGATCAGCCGTGCCGTCACGTCTGTCGCGGTCCGAATTAAAAAGGACAACCTGTATCAATTTTTTTAATAAAGTTTATTTAGTATCGAACAAAGTGGTGAGCGCCTCTTTCCCGCCGACTCCTTGATCGATCTTCGAAACGACCCGCACAACATAGCAAAATGAATTAAAAGAATAAATTTTTTATCTGTTATTATCTGTTATTATATTATCTAAATCCGGATCTTCAAAGGCTAATTCCATAAAAAGATTATGGTATATACTTCTATTCTTCTTCTTTAAGAGATATGAATTTGTTCATATACGAGGGTAGTCTGAAAAGTTTTGAGCCTTAACATGAAGATGACGTTACTCATCAAAACCATTCTAGTACTACAATAGTATGCTTTGAAAGACTTTTGTGAAAATTTCAGCCATTTTGGACGCTCAGTTGTTGTTTGACAGTCGTTTGTGTCAGTCGATGTCAGTGTTTTTGTAAAAATGGAAAAAATTGAATATCGTGCCGTGATTAAATTCTTACATTTGAAAGGCAATACGCCTGCGCAAATTAAAATCGAGTTGGACGCTGTTTACGGGGACTCTGCCCCATCATTTGCCACCATAAAAAGATGGGCAGCTGAATTTAAACATGATCGTATCAGCTTGGCTGATGATGAGCGTTCGGGACGGCCAAAAACTGCGACCACCGCTGATAACATCGAATGTTCACCAAATGGTACTGGATGACTGTCAAATCAAGGTTAGAGAGATAGCAGAGCTATGGGCATATCGAAAGAATGCGTTTGTCATATATTGACTGAAGAATTGGATATGCGCAAACTATCCGCGCGTTGGATGCCGCGCTTGCTCACTTTGGACCAAAAACGAATTCGAATGAACATTTCCAAGGCCCTGTTGGAACGGTTCAAGCGAAACAAGTCAGATTTTTTGCATCAATTTATAACTGTAGATGAAACTTAGATCCACCACTACACTCTAGAGACAAAAGAACAGTCAAAACAGTGGACTGCAAAAGGTGAACCTGCTCCGAAAAAGATGAAGACGGTTCCATCAGCTGGGAAGGTAATGATGACTGTTTTTTGGGATAGTCACGGAATTGTGTGTATCGACTATCTTGAAAAAGGTAAAACAATAACGAGAGCGTATTACGCATCATTACTTGATAAGCTGAAGGCAGAAATTGCAAAAAAACAGCCGCATTTGAAGAAGAAGAAAGTGCTGTTCCTGCTCACACTTCGGCGGTCGCCATGGCCAAAATTCACGACCTGCACTTCGAATTGGTTGACCACCCACCGTATTCACCAGATTATGGCCCCCAGCAACTTTTTCCTGTTTCCTAAGCTTAAAGTTTCGCTTGGAGGACAGAGATTTTCATCGAACGAGGAGGTCATCGCATACGTAAACGCCTATTTTGCGGAGCAAGACGCCAACTACTATTTGGAGGGGTTAAAGAGATTAGAGTATTGATGGGAAAAATGTATCGACTTAAAAGGAGATTATGTTGAAAAATAAAATTATATTTGACCGAAAAAATACTTGTTTCTATGTTAGGCTCAAAACTTTTCAGTCTACCCTCGTATGTCGATTATTTTTATGGGTTTCCTTTTCTTCTTTAAGTTTTGACAATAGAAGAGCAGTAATTATATTTCTTTTCTTTGTACGCATTATTTTACGTGACATTTCTTAAAATTACTTGCTGTGATAAACTTCTCCAAAAAGTCAGAAAGAACATTCGCGATTCAACATTCAACATCTTTTTCTTCTTCTTCTTCTTCATCACTTATTTCTTCATTTCAGTAGCAGATTTCATCCTCAATACAGAGGTTAAGCGACATCGAGCAAGATCTTCATGTGGATGGGTGATTAGAAATATGCGGTCATACGAGATAAAAGATATTTCAATTTCCCTCATTTTTTTAATTTTTTTATTTTATTCCACTTATTTTCCGTAAGGGGTGTTACGTATAATTATAGATTTTCAATACTAGCAGTCAATATCGGAACGCGATCGTTTTCAGGTTGTCCTTAAAGTCATCCTAAAGTTATCCTAAAGTCGTCTTAAGAAAGTCCTTAGAATAGCCTGAGGCTAAATGAAAAACGTGCTGAAGACGTCTCAAGAACGTAATGAGACGCTCATTTGCTAGTCCACAGGACGTCCTGTTTACGTTTCAGGATTATAATAAGTAGTCTTCAGGATATCCAGTTCATCTAATAGAACGTCTTGAGGATGTCCTGAGGACGTCCTGAGGACGTTCTTATGTTATTAAAGTAGTTTTTAATTGAAAGTAACTAATGCGAGTGCGCCATTAGTAAAAGTCACAGGATACAGAAAAATGCAAGCAGTACGCAATCCAATTAGAACCAAGAATTTCAAAATGGTAGTTTTATATTTTCGACAATTCTCGACTATAATTGACCAATTGATTTACTGTTAAGTCTATGTGTTATAACCTCAATGCCAGATAGAAGATACCATTTGATTTCAAAGGAGAAAACCATAATCTTGATGCCATATTGCGCTTTTGCTAGTGATTGTCGGCTAAAGTTTGTTGAACAATAGAAATCATATAAATACTTTCGGATTCATCTATAGATATCAATAAAGAAATAAGTTTTTCACATTTAATATAATTTTGTGTAAAAATCATGCAACATATATGCTCTTTTTGATGCTCGTTTTTTTTTGTATATGCTTTGTTTTGCTTTATTAACAATCTTACTGATGTTTCATAAAGATTCTAAAATTTACTCAATATCACGAAAATCTTTTTACTATTTCATCTTTGGCCTATTTATCTTGTCATACCTGGAAGATATGTTAGTTACGGCATGTATATTGTTAAAAGTAATGAAATAAATGCCATAATGTCATAATATCAATTGATGCTTTACTAAAACGGTCTCACTTCCGCGCAGGGATAACTTCTTAGTCGGATAGCCAGGTGAAAAAATGAGAGCGATAGAGATTGGAGTAACAATTATTCTTTTATTGATGTCTGTGATGGAGTGCGACAATGATTAGAATAAATATGTACAACGATCGAATCAATTATCTTGCGAGATATCTATTTCTTACGGCCGTAGCGCGGGATGCGAGTGCTGCGAGACGCGGGGTGGATGACGTGCGGTCGGTGCGTCGCCGGCGCGATCAGCTGGGCTTCGGAGCACGCGGTGCGCGCGCGGTGAATTTCGCGGCTGTTTTGGAAACAGCTGATTCTGAAAGGAAGATTGTTTCCGGGGTGCCGTCACTCTGACGGCGGGACTCGGGAGCGCCCGATTCGCCTGTTAACCTGTGGACTCAGATGGGTGTCGGGTGACCCGACGAGATCAGGGAGTACCCTAGTGCTCGGAGTTGTGCTTGTCGTCGAGAGTGCTCGGTGCACACCGCTGTTTTGTCGATCGTCAGGGAAGATGTCGGTCGTCAGGATTTGCCCTGACAAATATATCAAGTGACGGTATCGAGGTGCTCCTCGATACGTTCTCGCAAGATACTCGGAGATGGAATGGTAAATCGCGGTCGAGCGCACTGGGCGGTGCTGGGGTACTCCCCAGTACTTCGCGATTAACCTGTTCGGTTTCAGATTTGGAAAGGCTTCTCGACTCCTCTTCGCACGATGCTGTGCTCAAGATGTTGGGAACGGGACAGGTTCTCCATGGAAAGCGAGCCCCTTTTACCCGAGATCGGCCGCGATATTTCGGTACAGAACGGTTTCGGATTGGCTCTCGGGGTTGGGCTCCCCTTCCATAGAATCTCGGCAAGATCTTGGGGGAAGAATCGGAAACGAAGCTGGGATGATCCTTCTTCGGTGGCGCGATATTCGGCGCGGTACGGGGGCGCAACGATTTCGTGGCGTGGCGTTCGGCGCGGTGCGGAGAGCGCGCTAGCTCCTTAGTGCGGTAGTCGACGCGGCGCAGGGAGCACGCTTGCTCCTAGATGCGGCATTCGGCGCGGTGCGGGTGATGTGCTCTGCGAAGCTGAGCACGTGTTCGCCGAATGCCTGCGTGGATTCTCCGAGATACCTCGAAAAATCTTATGTTTGTGCAATTAAAAATGGGCGCAATGCGCCGGTTTCCGATGGCGAGTCGCACTCTGCCCGGTAATCGGCAGTCCTCGACGGGTGGAGTGTCGAGGGAAATCGGAAAAAGGAAGCGAGGGGAGTCGCTTCGTTACATTACTAATTTTATATGATAATGCAACATCAATTTATATGACTGAATAGTCACTTTCAATAAAAAAAAGCATTAATATTAGCATTAGCAATATTTACTAGCAATATTTTACTAGTATCCCAGCAAGCAATTTGCTAGCAGATTGGCAACAAATTCGATCAGATATTGACTGCAAATCCATAATCTGTGTCCGCATTAGACTCGGGATTTGTCGACAAAGTCTGCTGACATACTATGCCAACAGATTGACGGCAAAAACTGAGCAGAGCTTGTTGACATACTATGCGAACAGATTGGCGACAAAAACCGAGCAGAGCCTATTGATATGCTATGCGAACAGATTGGCGGCAAAAATCAAGTAGCGTTTGCCCTAACTTCCTTGTTGGACGATTATGTCTTGCATCAAACATATACATAAAAATACGTAAATAATAAATGCATGTTTAAATTTTGATTATGATTTCGCTTATATAGAAAGTTTGATAAATTTTGCATACGAGAAACGAACGCCATTTAGCGATAATTTTCAAATTTATTATGTTTAAATATGCGTATAGGCTCTGCTCGGTTTTTGCTGCCAATCTGCTGGCATAGCATGTCGACAGGTTTTATTTGATTTTTGCTAGCAGTCTGCTGACATAGCATGTCAGCAAGCTTTGTCATATTTTGGAGGAGAGTTTGCTCACATTGTCAGATATTACAGACTGTGTGTGCAATTTGTTGTCTTTTTGCCATCAAACGTTGGTAACAGGCTCTGCTCGGTTTTTGCTAGCAATCTGCTGGCATAGCATATCAGCAGGTTTTGTCCTATTTTTGAGGGCAGTTTGCTCACAACGTCAGATATTACAGACTCTGTGTGCAATTTGTTGCTTTTTTGTCATCAAATATTGGTAGCAGGCTCTGCTCAAAATCTGTTTCTGCAGGTTTTGCCAACAGGGGAATATAGTAACATTCATTAATCAGATATATTTTATGTCAAAACTCCGTGTTTACCTATATCATGATTTCAATTGCAGGTTTCATCCCATTATAGAAGTTAAGCAGCATCTTAGCAGGATCCTAAGTAGGATGGGTGACCGTTTTAGAAACATGCAATGATACAAGATAAAAAATGTTTCATCACTTTCTCTCATTTTTTTTCATTTTTTTCACTTATTTTCCGTAAGAAGTGTCACGTATATTATAGATTTTCACGATCTATATGACTATTTGGACCCTTATGCATGCTCTACATGATATACTGTTTTTAAACCATTTTCATCCTATGGCCATATGGCGGAATATTCTCTAGTACATACTACGGACTAAGTTAGTGAGCGGTAGTAACATTCTAAGTGTATTCCACAGTATATCATAGTATTTCGAATGTTCGAAGAATATCTCGAATATACTTGTATGATATCCCGTTCTCAGAATAGACGAGTGCTATTAGGATGGAGACTTTTTTATTTATCTTTTTGATTGATTCTATGTAAGTTCAATAGTAATATCTCATTTTAATGCATGTAACACAAATTTGTTTTAAGATTTAGACATTCTATCTTTTCCCTTAGATGTTGCTGAAGATAACCTGACACAGGTTTAATATTGTTACTTCAATAAACAAAAATTTTTCAAGCAAAAAAATTCAGCTTGGCTTATATGCCCTTTATTTTTTTCATTTGTACTAAATTATATTTTATTTTGCTATATTATAATTTTATATATAAATTAGTAATAGTAGGCAATTTAAAATTGCATTAAATGCATAAAAGTGAAATTAAAATCGTGGAAAAGTGATGCAAAAACTTAAAATTTACGTCATATTTACGTCGGAATGATATCAATGTTCCATCAACATAGATTTACATTGAAATAATTTTGGGTCAATGTCCATCAGATGTAGACAAAGTATACATCAAGTATAAATCAACATTCACGGACATTTTTACATTGCAATAACGTTTGTGCAACATTGATTCAGTGTTGATCAACATTGATTCAACATCAGCATAGTTGCAACTCAACGTTTCTAAAACGTTGATTCAATGTTAATGTGCTGTATGAGCTAGTGTATAGTATTAAATGTCTATGAGCTGACCTGGGAAGCTGTTCAAAACAATATAATAAAGTATTTTTTAGCTAGTACTTTTTGAGTTATAAGGCTTAAATTTGATATGCAATTTGACATAAAGTATAAAATATCTCTTAAACTATTCATTTTTTGGCAATATATCTTAATACTTTTATGCACAAAGTAATAAGATGAATCAGTTGGTTTAAAGAAAATACATAATTGTTTTTTACGAAAGATACGTTAGTAGGTATACTAGGCCGGTTCTAACTCAGAAGCGTTGAGGGGGGTGCGGGTGTGCGGGGGAGAACGATGGCGCGGGGAAGAGGGAAGGGGAAAGTCAGAGGCGGCGATCCTTTGAACTGAGCCATGGGGGAGGAGATAAGATAATAGGATTCGGTGAAGGGGATATAAACAAGTGACTAAAAAAGTAGATAAACAAATAGATAAACAAAAAGATAAATACATAGATAAACAAATAGAAAATTGCGACTCGAAGGACATGACGTCACGGGGAGAGGGGAGGGGGTAGTGAAGAAAGACGAAACGAGGTGAGATAAACAAATAGAATAAGATAGCAAGGCGATATAAACAAAATGAGCGGCGAAGATATAAAAAAATTGGACAGGGCGCGTGGACATGACGTCAGGGGAGGCGCTGCCGCCGCCGCCGCCACCGCCGCCGAGTAAAAAAATAAATATCTCTCTCGTATACCTATTATCTTTTCCGTTGCGATTCTCTCTCTCTCTCTTTCTCTTATGGCGAATGTTATTTTCCTAATTATTTTATGGTGGAGAAGAAAGAAATGAAAGAAATACATGTTTTTTGCATATTATATATGTTTATATTTTTAAACAACAATTGAATACATTTAAGTGTGAAATTTTTTTATTCACATTTTTCTTATACACTAAAAAAACTAAAGTTAACAGCTCGCAATCGACGAGTTGACGTCTATCGAATGTATCGCAATCGCGTATCGCATTCGGCACTTCCTCGGAATCTGTTACAACAGACGCGATGTTGGAGAATCGCGTATACTTGATATCGATCGTATCAACGAATCTGACGAATCGATCGAACGTCACATCGATACATTCGTCCAGATCAAACATACGACGCAGGGTCGATTCGATCGTTACGCGTACGTTCAAAGATTCAAGACGTACGAGTGTAACGTTGTTCATTTGGTAAACTCTGACGGTTAACGGTCCGACGCTTATAAAATTATCTTTGTAATCGTTTCGCAGCAATTTGTAGATATTCCATCGCTGCTCGTAGAGTCCCTTCCACGTTTCGAGAGACAATATCAATTCCTGTCCCCGATGATCTCCCAGAGCGATCTCCACATAGCTCGGTGGACCAACGATTCCAATTTCCAGAAATTTGTAGCCCATGGCCGTCAGAGTGTAACGTCTGCTCAGTAAGCGCACCGCGCGACGCTCCACCGAAATACTGTGGAAATTAAATATATAATATTGCACAATATTGGAAAAAAAGAGAAAAAAATAAAAAAAATGCAGTTGAAACTTACGCGTTACATTCCTTCTTTTGTTTTTCGCCATTGTACGGTGCGCTGTTTCCTTTGGCGGAATACATTGCGTGTTGTTCGAATGATGGAGGAGCGGAATACTTTTTGTCGTGCAGATCGTTCGATGGAGGACTGATCGCGTAAATTTTTGACATGGCAAACTCTCCCCTCCTTCCTCTCTCCCTTTTTTTCTAGGAATTTCATTGTTGCAATCAAACATGTAGCGACATGTTCGCAAAGGAGCGCGATGACGTTTCAAATTTTTTTCTAGGAAAAAAGCCGTGATAAGATAGCTCTTCGTAGAAATCGACGTACGTGTCGCGACGTGTCAAGAAAAGCGCCGATACTCCGGCTGCTATAAACAAATCGGGGAGACCTATGATGGCTTTTTTTCGTGGAAATCGACGTACGTGTCGCGACGTGTCAAGAGAGAAGCGCCGATACTCCGGCTGCTATAAACAAATGGGGGAGAGACCTATGATGATGCTCCGACAAAGGGACAAAGAAATTGTCGATGATATATAATGGGTCATGGGGTGTGCAGGATCACAGTAGATGGAAGTCTAATGTGAGAAAAAAAAATAGTTGACGGTGAAAATGGATAATGTGTTTAAATATAGAAAATGTGTTTAATATGGATGAGAAAGACTTTGTGAATATAGTGGACAAAGTGTTTGGAAATGAAGAAGAAATGGAGATTGACAATATTAACAATATTGACATTGATATTTGAAGACGAAGAGCACGCATTGTCTGACGATAGCAATTACGTAAGTGATCAAAGTGATGACGGATTACAGAAAAAAATTGTTACCCGTTCGGAACTCCTTGCGTTGAATAATAATAAAAAAAGTATTGTTCAATACAATTTTATTATTCAATGGGTGGTGCACTAACTCTATATGCCGAATGCATGGTTCATCTGGCTGACACTGACATTGGAGTATTGTATGCCATTAGGAAGCACGAGATAGATACTCTCAATGCGCTAAACAGCCGATTTTGCTCCAATTGCCAACAGTTCGTCTGTGTGATAATGCCATGCAACATGTGCCCAATTTGCACAAATTGAAAAAAAGACAACATTGTGAACGAGTCATATGCAAGTGCTCCGTGAAAGAGTGTGATGATATAAAAACAATATGGAAAGGTCATTGGAAGAATTAACAAATTTTCCGTTATGGAACTCAATCTCTCATCTACCAATGAACGTGGCGGTGTATTTTATAAAGAGACACTATACCCCAACTCCCCATTTCTTGATTCCTCGTCCAAGAGTTAAGGGACGCTACAATTCGACTCTCTGCTTCTCCGCTCCTTCTGAGAGAGCGGAAATAATTCTGAAAGCGTGCACATATTATCATTATAGAGGACACGCATACAATATATTACTACCCCTCTCGCGGCAAAAAGTAGCAGAGATAATTCCAAGAAGCGAGAATAATCATATATGGTTGTTCTATTCCCATCAATCTCCGGACATGTCGGAAATACAACGCTTTATATACTGGCTTCGAGTTAAAGCAGCTATAGAGAAAAGGAAAAAAGAAAGTAAAAAAAAATGTAAAATTGTTTTGATGAGACAGTACAACAATTTAAGAGAATCAAGATTTCGCAATATGGAACACCTAGAGCGAGTGGAACGCGAGCTGTTGGAGCAGTGCAGCCAAGTCGCTACCTTGGTGGAGTGTTTCGCGTGGTTGCAACGATGTGAGGAGTGTATCGAACAACTCGAGGAACTTAACTGTGTTAAACGATCCTCGACTCACCGTTGCAAATAGACAATCTGTGGTGGCGAGGATCGCGCGACTCGCGGGTGCAAAAGTACAATTAGAAAGACGTTTCGTGCACGTTGGTGGTGAGTACGCGAGTAGAGACACTGGATCTCTCGTTTGGCGCGAGATTGATACGGCATTTGAAAGCCGTTTATTGACAGGTGCGGTGATCAATGTGGACTATATCGAGCCGCGACAATTTTTAGAAGACGCTGGTGGTGTTCGAGCGAGTGCGAGACATTGTACAAAGACATGATAGTGTGAAAGTGGACACAGCATTTAACGGCGAGTTTGTGATAAACGCGCGGGCAAAAAACGCGCGGACAAAAGTATAAACACTAAAAATAGTGCACTCTTTCGAGTATCAAATTTGGACGAGTGGTACGAGCAGTACGTTATCGAACCCACGTTAGCGTCGTTCGAAGAATTCCAAGAACGCGACAGTGGATGCGCGTTGTCGCGAATTCTAAATTTAACTGTAAACGTGAATAATCCAATGCACGCGGGATGTTACATCGAATTACCGCGGGAAATTATGTTAAAGCGAGCGGTGATCAATGTACGATCCAAGGACAATGCGTGTTTCGCGTGGTCGGTGATCACGGCTCTGCAACCGGCTGAAAGGAATACAAATCGGGAATTGTCGTACCTGCATTATACGACAGTGTTAAATTTGCAAGACATTACGTTTCCGATGACGTTAGATCAAATAAAGAAGTTTGAACGAATCAATGACATCTCCATTAACGTTTACGGCTTCGAGGGAGGAAAGGAGATTCTCTTGATACGGCTGACATCAAGGAAGATGGAGAAACACGCAAATCTATTGTACGTGCAGGATCCGCGCGACGACAACGCGGGGCACTTTGCGTACATCAAAGATCTGTCCCGTCTTGTGAGCTCGCAACTGAGTAAAAAAGAACACAAGAAATACTTTTGCGACCGGTATGTATTTTAACAAATTCTATTATTTCTCTTATAAAATTATTTATTAAAAAATCATATTTTCCGTTTGCAGATGCCTACATTACTTCAGTTCGTCTGAAAAATTGCAGTCACATACAACGGACTGCGAAAAAATAAACAATTGCGCCATCCGACTGCCGAGCGAGGACGACAAGTGGCTCGAATTCAAGAACCACACAAATAAGGAACGACTTCCATTCATCGTTTACGCGGACTTGGAGTGCGTACTACGGCGAACAGAACCGCCAGAAAAGAAAGACGCATCATATATCTATCAGCAATACGAACTATTTAGCATCGGATACTACGTGCGATGCTCGTACGATGACGCGTTATCAGCGTATCGATTTCGTCGCGGCGAAGACTGCATTGCATGGTTTCGGCAACTCGAAGACTTGGCGCATCAAGTAAAAATTCTGTTATCCGCGAATGTCCCCAATGAAATGGAAGCGTTATCGAAAGAACAGTGAGAGGCATATCGTAGCGCGACGCGTTGTCACATTTGTGAAAAACCATTTGCATCGAACGACACGCGAGTACGCGATCATTGTCACCTTACCGGTCGTTACCGTGGTCCCGCGCATTCAAATTGTAATCTAAATTATAAGATTCATATTGCATTTCAGTAGTATTTCACAATTTATCCGGTTATGACGCACACTTTGTCATCACGGAAATAGCTACGTTCGAAGGCAGAATCGACGTGCTGCCGATAACAAAAGAAAAATACATTTCGTTTACAAAACATGTTAAAGATACCGCCGAGAAATCAGATTCACGAAATTGCGTACAACTGCAGTTCATCAATTCGTACAAATTTTTAAATACCAACCTTGATAAATTGGCATCTTTTCTAATGAAAAAGAAATTAAAAATTTTATGTTCCGAATTTTCCACGGTCTCAAACGAAAATTTTGACTTGTTGACGCGTAAAGATGTCTTTCCCTATAAATACGTGGATCGCGCGGACAAGTTGCAGGACACGCGCCTACCACCGCGCGAATCGTTCTATAGCTCGTTGACCGGTGACACGGTGTCGGAGAACGATTACGCGCACGCCGCGAACGTCTGGCAGCGGTTCTCCATCCGAACGCTCGGCGAATACAGCGATCTATATCTCAAGACCGATGTCTTGTTATTGGCCGACGTTTTCGAAAATTTCCGCGAAAGTTGCGTCGCGAGTTATGGACTCGATCCCGCGCATTACTACACATTGCCAGGTTTCACGTGGGACGCCATGTTGAAACATACGCGCGTAAAATTTGAGTTGCTCACCGACATCGATATGGTTATGTTTATCGAACGCGGTATACGCGGCGGTCTCAGTCAATGTTCCGGCAGATACGCGCAGGCCAATAACAAGTACATGCGTTCGTACGACCCGTCGAAACCGTCGTCGTATTTGATGTACTACGACGTGAACAATCTGTACGGATGGGCGATGTGTCAACCGCTGCCCTATGCCGAATTTCGATGGATGGAAGACGTTGAGAACTTTGACGCGAGCGCGATCGCTCCGGATTCGTCTACGGGTTATATTCTCGAGGTCGATCTCGAGTATCCGCATCATTTGCACGATCGACACACTGACCTACCTTTCTGTCCGACGCGCGATAAACCACCCGGCACGCGGCAGGATAAACTTCTCGCGACGTTATACGATAAGAAGCGGTATGTCATCCATTATCGCAACCTGCAGCAATGTACGCGCCATGGTCTTCGTATCGCAAAGATACATCGCGTACTACAATTTGCTCAATCCGCCTGGCTCCGCGATTACATCGAACTCAATACACACTTTAGAACGTACGCGAAAAATGATGAGAAAAATTTGTACAAATTAATGAACAACGCGGTATTCGGTAAAACAATGGAAAATGTGCGCAATCACGTCGACGTTAAACTTTTGACCAAATGGGACGGACGGTATGGCGCGGAGGCAATGATCGCGAAACCAAATTTCCACAGCCGCAGCGTCTTTGCGGAAAACTTAATCGCCGTCGAACTGCGTAAACTCGAGGTAAAATTCAACAAGCCGATTTACGTGGGTATGTGTATACTCGACATATCGAAAATCTGCTTGTACGAATTTCACCACGAATACATGTCACCGCTGTATCGCGAGAAATGTAAGATCATGTACACCGACACGGACAGTCTCGTATACCACGAGTGCGATGATGTGTACGAGGCGATGAAACGCGATATCGCTAGATTCGATACGAGCGATTATCCGACGGACAACGCGTACGGGATGCCTCTCGCGAATAAAAAAGTACCCGGTCTAATGAAGGATGAGAATAACGGTGCGATAATGACGGAATTCGTCGGACTCAGAGCGAAGATGTACGCGGTGAGGGTGGACGGCAGAAAAGACATTAAAAAGGCGAAAGGTGTAAAGAATAACGTCGTAACGCGAACAATAACGTTCGACGATTATACGCGGTGCTTGAACGAAGAGATCGAAATGACTCGTCGCCAGTCGTGTATAAGATCCAAGCTACACCAAGTATACACGGTGTCCGAGTCGAAAATCGCTCTGAGTCCGTACGACGACAAACGATACATCGTACCGGATTCGACGGAGACGTTACCGTGGGGACATTGGCGGATTCCATTGTAATATATATATATATATATATATATATATATATATATATATATATATACATGTTTATACAATGTACATATATTTTTATATTTTTTATATAGTGTATATGTATGCATGTATGCACGTATGTATGTACGTACCTATGTATCATATCTATGTATGTATGTATGAACGTATGTATTCTTCTAGTTTTATACGATACTGTTTTATACGATACGATACTGTTATATATGTAGTATAGATGTATGTATTTTTTTATAGTTTTTATATGTAGTTTTACAATAAAATTTAGTTGTTCAAATTTATTTTATATATAAAATTTATAATAGCAACCAAGATCCTGCTTGCTGAGGAATTAGCTTTAATTCTCTCTTCGATTTATTTAATGTATACTCGGCTTAATACATATATTGTTTATAATACATGTAGTTTTACATGTGTTCTCATAAGTTACATACATGTATAGTTTAAAAAATGTAATGGGAGAAAAAATAATAAAAACTCTTTGTATACATGTATACAGTGTATATTTATTTTTTTAATACATTATAAAAATAAGAAAAATGAATTAAATCACACTGCTTTTGTTTATCCATGAGTTATGCGATCTATCGAATCCCAGCCACTTGACGTAAACCTTGTCTCCCTTCCTGCGTAGTACTTTCTCCACGAGATACACGTCCGGATGAGTCGCGCGATGCAATTCGTGCTCGTAGAACGCGCCCGCGACCGATTTTCCGCGATAGTCCTCGAGCAGATAAGTTACGGGATTAGTACGCTGCACTGTAACGATCTTAAACACCTCGGTGGTCCAATTTGGCGTGTAGCCTTTTTCGAAAATTGTCTTGTACTTGCTCACGCGATTCGCCTACTTTGAATTTTGCTGGACCTGCGATCTTTATCGCGCTGTATACCGTATCCAAGAGTCTTTTGGCGATCGCGGGAGTTACGTCAACGGGTCGCATGCCGATAGTGCGATGCTTGCGCGCGTTGTAATCTGACACGAGACGCGGTAGCGCGTCGACCCACTTGTAAGTGCCGTTGAGCGTAAACATCTTCCACATGTCGTTCTTAAGCGTGCGATTGAATCGCTCGACGATCGATGCCTTCAACACCGTATACGTGGAATAATGATTAACGTTGTGTTTTTTCAAGAGTTTTTGCACATCGGCATTGTAAAATTCCTTTCCCATATCCGTTTGCAAGTTTCTCGGGCATCTTCCGCTCTCTCGAATTATCTTAGCGATAGCGTTAGCCGTCTCGCTTCCGACCTTGCTCTTGAGCGGTACGGCCCAGGCGTACTTGCTCAACGCATCGATGACGGTGAGTATGTAGTGATGACCTCTGTTGAAACTCGAGTACGGACGCATCTCGACGATGTCAGCCTGCCACAGATCGTCGTATCCCCGAATTATGACACGTCTTCGCGGAAAATTTCTCCTCGCCGGAGCGTGCAATTCCTCAACGAGTCGTCGCCTCTCGGAGCTAACATTTTTTTCACGTCCATCGGATCGCATGTTTCGACGATGTTTAATAGTAAATAAGATATACAATTTAAAATTGTTTTTTTCCTCACTGACGTTAATCGACTGGCTCGTTTCGTCGATACGCGATTAATTTATAATAATGCCGGCTTCGCGAAGTTCCTCGATGATCGACAGCATCTCGTTGTCGTGAGCGTTGTTACCAGCTCGGTGCGAAGCGTCGAGCAATCGGAGTCGATCCACCAGTTCGTTGGGATCGTCCCAATGCACGTAATCGATCTTGTTGTCGTTTAACTTCATGGCGGTTGGTATATTGCTCACGCCTGCACCCTTTTTACGCCCGCTACTTCCATACGTAGATACGAGCGGAGCGATGATGTTAATATACTTGGATCCTCTATTGCCCTTGATGGGATTATGGGCGCTGTGACCACGTCTATGAGCATTTGTTGTTAACAATATATTTTTATACGTTTGTTTGTCATCCTCGGTAAAAACCGCGTCATCGGGAAGTCTCTTGAAGATCAATTCGTACAATCCTGGTGTACCATTGTATCTCACATTGTCTATGATTATGGAGTCATTTTTGTCAACGTCAAATTTCTTGTCACCAAGCATCGCATCACTGTTTTTATCGAAATAAACACCGTATACGCGATCAAATGTATCGTTTTTTCCATTATCATCGAGGAGAGGGCTTACGTACTTTTGCCCTAATGGTCCCAGCTGATTATGCAACGTCTCTCGACCTTATTGCGTTTGCAGACTCTGTTTGATGGTTGTTTCGAATGACGGTTCACTGACGTCTTTTGTTTCGAAAACATCTTCCTTTTGCAGGAACAGCTGTAGTTCTTTCGGTGGGTCTTTCGATGGTTGTATCGGTGTAGACTCGTACACGAGTGAATCTGACGCGGCTTTTAATTCTTTCGTTGTACGTCGTTTTTTAGACTGCGGCGTTAATTTCAACCAACATCCGTCCAATATGAATCCTTGTCAGTAGTAGTAATATCGTTATCGTTGTCGTCATCGCTGTCTTCACGTTTTTGTTTTTTCTTAATACCGAGATTCTTTGCTTCTTTTTCAATCGATTGAGATTCCTCGGTTTTTTCAACAATCTGTTTTAGAGGTTCGACGATGGGCTTGAAGCGTCTCTTCAACGCTGTATCTTCAGCTATTTTACCAATTTTCAAAGCGCGATATTTTTTGCGAATCGAATCGCTCGTTTTCGCAATCTGCTTCGCTATTTTCTCGCGATCTTTGGTGTTATCCATGTTGCCTGCTTGATGTATCGACATCAACTAACCACGTTACGATACCGCGAATGTATTAAATTCCTTTCTGTATCACCCATTGATAAGCGGACTATCCTTATCTATCACTAGAAATCCATACTTGCGCTGCCAACAATCGCGGCATAACGCACAGAATTCATCGTATGACATGTCGGTATTCACGTGATCGTTGTAAACATGTTTCAAGTTGGTACCATCCTGTTTGAACAGAATCAGCAGGTTCGCATTGTCGCATATCAGATGTTTAGGTATCCTCGCGTACGTCTGACAGAGATAGAAGCAATCGACGTTCGAGTGGCGGCCCATCGAAAAGTATTCTCTCACAGCATCTTGCTTATCGAACGCAACGTCGTCGAAGACAAAGATCGAATTGGGATGTGCCTCGCTCGGTGGAATGACGTCACTGTTGGAGAACATAAAGTAGCCGATTTCTTCTATCGATGTTAGTAAATTTTCCAAGTATCGATATTTCGGTTGTTGCAACGATTTCGAGTATACGTACATGTTCTCGAAACGTACACCGTGCGGACTCTCGAACAAGCTTGAGAACGATGAGAACGTTGGTTTTACTGCAATTCGACGGCCCGCAAATGACGGCGCGTATAGTACTCGGTAACATTTCACCGTGCTTGCGCTCCGTCGATGTTTCCCATCATTCGCACTCTCTCGTCATAGTTCGCGACGCGTATCATCAGCGGCTGCCGTACAAATTTTATGTTCGCACTGCGTTATCTAGGCTTCGATCGAACGCCTATTTATAGGCGCGCGAAACCGCGAACCGCTCAGTAGCAAAAATGTATCTCGCGCTGTCGCATCCCTCCGATATTTGGGATTTGAGCGCTGAGCAGTTGCAATATATACCGAAGGTCGTACTGTTACGCGTGTGCGGCGACTATATCGATCACGTGTGGGACAAGCTTCCGGAGTATATAAAGGCGGATTTGGAGGTTCAAACCTATCGTCGCTGCGTCGAGCATTATAATCAATCATGGGATCGAGATCATATAGACGGTCCTGCACCGAAGATAAAGGATTGTAGCGCATGTCAGCAGCAGTGTCAAACGAAGGCTACATTGGAGGTCTGCTCAATCGAGTGATAAACGCGCTTCCTTTCGAACTACATATTCCCGGCTATCAGTTTTGCGGTCCGGGTACTCGGCTGAAAAAGCGATTAGCCAGAGGTGAAACGGGCATAAATCCATTGGACGCGGCGTGCCGTGAACACGACATTGCGTATTCTCAGAGCAACGATCTCACCGACAGACACGCGGCGGACAAGGTATTGGCCGATAAAGCCCTAGGACGCGTCATCGCGAGAGATTCGGCTCTGAGCGAGAAAGCTGCAGCTGCAGCCGTTTGGACAGCGATGAAAGCCAAGACCAAGATCGGCATGGGTATGAAGGCGAAGAAAAAAGCCGGCAAAAAAAAGAAACGAATACTTCCAACAGCGAAACGAGGTGGTGTGTTACCGATTTTGCCAATTTTGGGCGCGCTCGGATCTTTGATCGGCGGAGCGGCCAGCGTGGCGAAAGCGATAAACGATAGGAAAGCCGCGCAACATCAATTCGAGGAACTGCAATGTCGCGCTATGGAAACGCGCGGACAGGGACTGTATCTCGCTCCGTACAAACGCGGACGAGGAGTAACAGCGAAAAAAGGAAAAAAAGCGCCAAAGAGACAATAAAAATACCTACGGGTGTAACCACCAACGTACAATTGGATCAGCTGGCGAAGCGTATGTGCGTACCATACTTTAGAGGCATTTTTATGCGTGACACATTACCGATTAGCGGCGCGCGTCGAAAAGAGAGCGGTATCGTAAATCTGGACGACACGACGGCTCCCGGCATTTATTGGGTAGTGTACGCAAAGAGAAACAATCGCGTTGTGTACTTTGACAGTTTCGGTAATCTTCGACCGTCCAAGGAACTGATACGATATTTCGGAGACGATGCTACGATAGAGTACAATCGAACGTCCTATCAGACATACGATCAGAGCGTCTGCGGACAGCTGTGCTTGTGGTTTCTTCTCCAAAATGGCCGACGCGCGTGAATTTATAAAGTCCGACAAAATGTCGCAACGTATTCGTCGCTCAGTATTCGTCGAACGCTTTTTCCATCATGTCGCTGACGCTTACGCTGAGCGGGAAGAGCAGCGTTCTCGCGGCAAATTACTTTCCAGCCATAGATTTGAGTGATGATGACTACGAGCTTGGTCTAACAATTTTGGAGACTTATCACACGATACCGAATGTAAACGCTTCGAACAATACATTTTATTTTGGCAAAGACGACGCAGAAATTACGATTCCCGAGGGGTCGTATGAACTGCATGCCATAAATGAATTTTTGAAACGTGAGATTTTACGGAAACGTTCGCGACGCGACGCGCCCGAGGGTAACGCTGGTGACACCGCGCGCGGCAATGACGAGATTGGAGAATACCCGATAGTGCTCCGCGCAAATTACAACACGATGAGGTGTGAGATTAAATGCGTCTACAGAATAAACTTTAACAAGCCCCATAACATTGGATCGCTGCTGGGTTTCTCGAGGCGTATTCTGCAACCGCGAAGGTGGCACGAATCGGACGTGTCGATCAACATAATGAACGTAAACATTATCCGTGTAGAGTGCAACGTGACCGCGGGCGCATACAGCAACAACAAAAGTGTGCACACGATACACGAATTTTCGCCGAGCGTGCCGCCAGGATATAAGATATCGGAAAGATGCAGATCATTTACCTACCAGTCATCGTACGGAGCATTACGGAGCTAACGATACGCATTGTTGACCAGAACGACGATTGCTCGATTTCAGAGAAGAAGAGATCACCGTCAGATTGCACGTACGACGGCGACAGCGATAACGCGAGCGTGACATTTGAGATGCTCGTGTTGAACGAAGCGAAGCACAGAGAGATAACGCATCTTTTACAAAGAAAACATCGATCGACAATATTCGCTCATCCGGCTGCGTCAAGAAGAGGAAGAAACTTAACGCGTCGAACGTTAAATTTTTACAAGCTTTAGGATTCGCGGTGCGCAACTTGTGAAATGACTGATATCCTAAACATCGAAGATGAGCCAATCTTTGACGATCGCATCGTCAAGATTGAGACTCATGCGTACAACCCGTTCGCCAATACGATGTTCGGATACAGCGATGAGATAAGAATACCCATACAGCAACAGGATCTGTACACATTGCCATACGAAAGCTTTCTATATATCGAGGGAAAACTAACGAAGAACAGAGTTGTCGAAGGATCTGATGTGGTGTTGGGAAATAATTTTGTCGCGTTCCTGTTCGATGAGATTCGATACGAGCTTGATGGTGTGGAGATTGATCGTAATAGAAACGTGGGCATAATCAGCACGCTCAAACATTACGTAACATCATCCGACAGAAGCGTGATTCTGAGGAATGCCGGTTGGGATGCGCGTACTAACGCGGATGGATATTTTAACTTTTGCGTACCTCTCTACGCATTGTTGGGATTCTGCGAGGATTACAGACGCGTGGTAATCAACGCTCGTCACGAGTTGATCTTGATACGATCGCGTAACGACAACAATTACCTGATGGGAAATTCGATGTTGGATCCCGTGGTCGACTTATTCAAGATACAATGGCGAATGCCGCACGTGTTATTGAGCGAGATAAAAAAACTATCGATGCTGCGCACTTTGGAGAGCGGATACTTGATACTTGAGCATGGCTCGTGGGATCTGTACGAGTTTCCGCTGTTACAGCGTACAACCAAGCATTCGTGGGCCATCAAGACCGCTACTCAGCTCGAGAAGCCGCGATACGTCATCTTCGCTCTGCAAGAAGGTCGCAAAAATGTCATGGCTGAGGACACGAGCCGATTCGACGACTGCAATTTAACCAACGTGAAACTCTATCTGAACTCGGAATGTTATCCGTACGACGATATGAATCTTGATTTCGACAAAAACAGATGGTCCGTGTTGTATGAAACGTACGCGCGTTTCTGCAAGGGTTACTACGGATACGAATATCTCGAGCCGAGTCTCACCAGTCAAATCTTTTCTACATAACGGTCCATTCGTAATCATCGATTGTTCTCGACAAAACGAATCGGTCAAGAGCGCGTGGACGTGAGATTGGAATTTGAGACTAAGGAGAACGTACCGATGAATCGCGTACTGTCTTATTATACACGATGGCGTGGTTCACTACAATCCGTTGACCAATGTTGTACGCAAGATCACCTAAGAGCATCGCTGGCACATGAGAGAGAGAGACAATAAAATCTACGATACATCGAAATCGATCGCAGTCTCCAAAAATTGCTCGTCATGGTCGTGCCAACGTTCGTAGACCTGCAAGGTTTTCTCGTTGGAGGACAGTTTGATGTAAAGGAGTTTGCCGCTCTCAGAAAACGGACCGTTCTCTCTCACTACATTTTTGCAAGCCCTATACCATGGCATTTCCTCGCAAGTGCCGACAAGTCTCGCGCACGCTGGGTGATACGTCATCACCATAGACTGCGATGGGACGACGGAACGATTCCATACAGCAAAGCTAAGAGTTTGATTACAAAGGCTGTGCATGGAACGGAAGAAGACGACGACGATGACGACGATGACAGCGATGCTGTCGTATATGTCAAAGGACATGAAAAATGACAATGGCTGTGGAATTTGGTTCTGGACGATGAGCGCGTGTACATCGAGACTTTGGATGCTGATTACGAAAACGTAGATTCTCTAAACAATCTGGACGCTGATAATACTATGCGATGCGGATATCACTATACTAATTGCGCATTACAAAATGTATTCAAATTATTTAATTGGTGGTCAGATAACTATAAATAAAATAAATATGATATACGAATTATGTTTTTTTATTCTTTTTCCCCGCCATCCAAAACACAAATTGCTAAAACATATTTTTATACTCTTCTGTAAAAAAAATCTTTTTACAACACATATAAACACATATATAAACACATGTAATTCAAAAAAGTCAAAAATCATTATGGATACGAAAAGAGTCTGGAGGAAGGGAGAGAACCGCAACGGAAGAGATAATAGGTATACGAGAAAGATATTTATTTTTTTACTCGGCGGCGGTGGCGGCGGCGGCGGCGACACCCACCCCCCTGACGTCATGTCCACGCGCCCTGTCCAATTTTTTTATATCATCTTCGCCGCCCATTTTGTTTATATCACCTTGCTATCTTATCCTATTTGTTTATCTCACCTCGTTTCGTCTTTTTTCACTACCCCCCCCCTCTCCCCGTGACATCATGTCCTTTGAGTCGCAATTTTCTATTTGTTTATCTATGTATTTATCTTCTTGTTTATCTATTTGTTTATCTACTTTTTTATTCACTTGTTTATATCCCCTTCACCGAATCCTACTATCTTATCTCCTTCCCCACGGCTCAATTCAAAGGATCGCCGCCTCTGACTTTCCCCACCCCTCTTCCCCGCGCCACCGTTCTCCCCCCGCACACCCGCACCCCCTCAACGCTTCTGAGTTAGAACCGGCCTAGTATACCTACTTACTTGTTGCATATTGCACATCTCCATTTTTTTAACAGCAACTATGTATTTTCTTTATATCAATTAACTCACGATTTTCTCACGAGAAGTGAGGTACAGTTATTAGATATTCTGAGCTTACTAGATATATTATATTATATTATTCTGTATTTAACTTTTAGATTATTTAATGATTAAAACTCTTGCTAGTTCACTGCAGCTATCTTCAATAATGATATCAGAAGCTAGCAAACACATAATAAAAATTCTTGCAAAATAAATTCACTCTATAGAACAGACTTGTAAAATATATCGAAAGCTTTTCTCTTGTTACTTAACTGATAGTTATATATCTAGAATTGAATTGTAACTTTCTTGTTGATTAGGCACAATTATTTTCTAGCGATGTGATGATTGTTTCTTGATTACCAGAATAAAAAAAGTTTTCGGTATATTTTACAAGTCTGTTTTATTAAATATAAATTATTTTATTAAATTTCAGTCAGATTTATTTTCAATATTCAAAAATTTATAAATATCTGATTCTGTGTTTAAAGATCAGACCAAAAAATTTTTTCAAACAGACAATAGATGGCTTCCATCGGCAGACTGAATCTTCGTGTCGAATAATTTTTACTTTTCTGAATTTCAAAACAATGCGAACTACGTGTCGTTAAATTAACGATCTTGCAACGTAGCCTGCTCAAAGCTAAATCTAAATTCACATTTTCCCTATTAAATCGATAATCAAATTTGAAATCGATTAATCCCCGACTATTGAAAATTATTTTATTACGAAAAATATTATCTCAGCCATGAATCGAACCTGGATCGCTCGCTTAACATGCGAGTATCTTATCCATTCGACTGAGGCATGTGGTAATATTTATTGTAACAACCGGATAAATAATTTTGAAAGAACGCTAAGTGCCGCGTGAAGAATAACAATAATGATAATTACAGCCAATATATGTTTCAAATAAATAGACAATAGATGGCTTCTCTTGGCAGACTGGATCTACGTGTTGAATAATTTTTATTTTTCTGAATTTCAAGACAATGCTTATCGCGAACTATGTGTCGTTAAATCAATCAGCTTGCAACGTAGCCTACTCAAAGCTAAAAAATTTTTTATTATTTATTTGACATAAGTGATACATTCATGTTAAGGGGGAATCTCATTTTTCGAGTAAAAAAAATCGATTTTTTTTACGGAATCTTTTAGTTTAATATCTTAAGAATATCTCCAAAATTTGTATCGAAATTCGTAAAACTTCAGAAGTTATGAGCTCTTAACCGACCGAGTACCTGGCTAAGCGCATAAGATTTTTAATAATCGATAGCTGTTCCAGTTTTGTTCTCAACACAAGAGTCAAGTTAGGGGACACTTGTGTTATTTAACAGTGAAATTTTCAGTAGTCATTTAGCCTCCGAGTGAAACTAACGCACGAAAATAAAGAACAATGAATCGCAAACATTCACAAAACATGTATGAACGTGCTAGCAGACCAAAAAAAAAAAGAAAAATCACGGGTAATATTCACATTCGGGAAACGAATACTTCATTTGCAAGTACATCAGCAGAAAAATTATCAGTATTCAAGACAAGGAAACGCCAAAATATTTTGCAACGCGCGAGATCACCGCTTTGAAAAATCAACGCGACAGAGCCTTCTACGAAAAAGGCTCGAATAAAACGAAGAACAGATGGCTTAAAATCAATTTTATGAAAATGAGGAAAAATTATTATATGCCCCTGGGATAGCAGAGTAACAGATATAAGATGTAAGTACTTGATATAATTATATAAATTAAACTTAAAACTTTAAATGCTGTTTTCTCAAAATAATATTTTTGCAGATGGTGTGCACGATATTTTTGTAACCATTGAACCGATTACTTTCAAATTTGGCCTGCATGTTCAGCAAACATTACTTTATCGTTTGATGAACCAAAATATTGATAAGTTACATATTTTTTTTATTACATAAAAATGAGTGAATTTTGATAGTAAAAATTATAGTTCTGATTTGAAAACTCACCATTTCCATAATAATTATTTTTTTTAAATTTTGATTCATCAAATTGAAGCTACATGTATAACGGAGCGCATTCTTCCGCTCCGTTCCTCCTCCGAATTTCCCCCGACCGACCATCAGTCGGGGACCGCCGAACACCAGGCGGAGTGCGGCAGTGGCCGCAAAGAGGCAGCAATGCCTCATTTATAATAATTGTAAATACGCGAACTCCGAAACGGCGGAGAATACCACGAAAACATACGTGTTTTCGTGGTATTTCCCCGCACCGCGCCAAGCGTCGCGCCACCGAGCGCGAACGCGTCCCGCGCCGCACCGACGCCGCGCCACGCAATTGAGCGAGCGTCCCGCACCGCGCCACGACCGCGTCCACAAGCGCGTAACCACCCCGCGCCGCACCGATTACCTTCCCACCGAACTCCTTCCCTACCAGAAAACCCATCATCCCCCGATCCTTTTTTTCCGTTCCTGGGGAGAGGGATGCTAACCCCGAGATCGACCAATCCGACCGATCCGACCGAAAATACCGAGGTCGATCTCGGGTATAAAAGGCATCACTCTCCGCAGAGAAATCATCCGATCTCATACTCACGATCCGATCTCACACTCACGCTCCGATCATTCCTGTTCCGAGAGCTCGCCTCGAGGAAACGATCTTCCGCCACCGGTAGAAAGCCTGAGATTTGTTGGGGTTCTCCCCAACGCGCCAAGTTCGCTTGGCCTGGCCGAACGCCGTCTCCGTAGCTCGCACGGCAAGCCGAGAGTTGCTGGGGTCTCCCCAGCGCGTCGAGTTCGCTCGACCCGACTCTGCCGTTCCGAGAATTCACCGCCGAGTATCGGAGTTCTCCCCGATACTACCTCTCCGAGCACCAGGGTACACCCTGGTCGGCCGAGTACACTCGGCACCGCCACCTTCTTCTCCGCACGCAGCTGGGGCCCTCCCCGGCTGGTCGAGTTCACTCGGCATTCAAACAGACAGACGAGGGGCGCACCCCCGTCAGCCGAGCACTCTCGGCAGGGAACGGGCTCACCCGTTCTCCGATCTCAACGATCCGCCGAATTCGCGAAATCTCCATCCTCGCGACAACATCGCGACACGCGTTTAAATCCACGCCGATTTAAAGGCCCGCGACCGAACACGTGCGACACCGCCGCCGCCGCGCGCGCCCCGCGCCACCGAACTGCGCGCCGCGATCAGTATCGCGTCGACCGCCCGAGCGATCTCTTATATTGTATTATATTTGCGCGCTATCCACGCGCCGCTCGCCGTCTCGCCCGTTCACGGCCACAAACATTTATGCGAAGTCTCGGTGCATTCCATCGCACCCCTATTAATTAAATAAACATCGTTATTGGTTATAACTTTCGTCTAACGAGTTACTAACGCCTTTCTGTCTCCAACGTCCTCGCTTCCCCTCCTGGCAACCGACTGACCGCTCTCCGCGCGGGAAAGCGAGACCGTTATACATGTGTATAAAGTAAAACGCCATTTGATTTTTTGTTTCAGATTACCTGGAAGAATATCGTGTACACCAGTGGACGACGAACTTTGCGTGGCGATATTCGATTATTAATAACTTTTACATTTATTATTAAAATTTAATATAAAAAAATTGTAAGTTGTTCAAACGTAAATAAAAACATGGTATAAATTTTACATAAATCGAATTGCTAGTTTCTTAAAAAAAATTCGCAAATTTTGTTATGTTTTGAGCCGAAATAATAGGATTCCTCTTTAATATCATTATCATCGGATCATAATCTAAATTCAATGATAAAAATATAGGAATTCAGATCTATTATCCATTCACTTTATTATAAACATTAATTTTAATTCGTGTATTTTCATTATGTAATTTTCCATTTTTATTTACTTTTATGGTTACATATTGTTATTAAAGAGCAGTTATTAGTAATATAATTTTTTTTTTAGATTTTTTTTAGACTTATTGTTGTATTATATTTGTATGATACGTATATATACATGTAAGCACATATACATTACATTATATTAAAAAAGCAAACGTCTCGTGTGTGTATATGTGTATGTATCCGTATGTGTGTATAACAAGACATTGCTTTAAACAATTTAAATTTATAATTTAACAAATAATCAGAGATGACGTCAAGTATATTAAATATCGATATATATATAAATAATATCAATTCTATTAGGGTGCGCTATATGAAGTACTCCTTGGTGATTGCGTTTGAAGAGTCTGCTGATTAGATGTAGCCTGTGTAGAAGCTATTGTCGTAGGAGTAATTACACGAGCATATACGGTACCACCCGCAGTTTTCAATCCGGTTGGAGTGGGAATTACTTTGAGCCCATGCAATGTTTTGATATTAAGCAATTGACTCGGCAAAATAATTGGTTGTTGTGTTTGTTGTTGTTGTTGTGAGGTTGGCTGTTTGCCCAATACTACATTTCCACCACTGGTGCTTACCGCAACTCCAACATTTTTATTACTACTCGCTAATACAATAGGTTTTCCTGCAAGTTGAGCGGTGACCATCCGGACAGTCTGTTGTGGTTGAGATTGCTGATGTTGTGTACTGACTGCTATTACCTTAGATTGACTAGAAGACGCTTGCGCTTGTGGCACCACCTAAAAATATTCATGCAATATAAAAAAAATATGTTTGTATACTATTGAAAACTATTGGTAAGATTGAAAGTTTTAATTATTTAAATATAATAATTATGAGTTTGGTATTTTATGATTTATGCCAATATTATTACTATTATTAAGTAATATTTTATGTAGCATTGACGTTTTTATAACTGTAAATGTTATTATCAAATTTGTTTTAATAAATAAAAAAAATTAATTTGTTATATAACTTACTTGATATTGTGCCTGTATGACTTGCTTGCCTCTATTAAGCTGATTAGTATGACCAGTAGCTAGTTTCAATCCTTTCTGAGCAAGCAGACTTTCAACAGATATAATCTGTCCTCCACTACTGTTTGTTAAAACTTTTGCTAATATTTTTTGTTGTTGCTGTTGATGATGATGAGGCGATTGTTGTATTTGGACAGCAATCGGTTTTCCTCCAATTTGTGCAATTATGCGTTGCATTCCCGGATTTTGTTGTACAGATTGTTGTTGGCTAGATGCAACTCGTTGTTGAAGTTGTTGCTGCTAAGATCAGAATAAAATTAATCAAAATAAAAGTATATAATAAACTTAGTAAAAGCAAGGTTTGTTTGCAAAGATACCTTTAGTTGTTGTTGCTGTTGTTGCTGCTGCTGTTGTTGTAATTGCTGTTGTGATTGATTGCTAGGTGTCGAGGATTGTTTGATAAATATAGTTTGACCTTGAAGACCATGACTTGTGAGTAATGATTTAATTTGATTAGAACTAACTAATTTAATTTGTGATGCTAAGAGAGTTTTGCTTGGCAATACATGTTGTTGTGATTGTTGTTGCGATTGCTGTTTTATATTAGTCGTTTGTAAAATACTTTTTCCTGCTTGATTAGTTATTGTAGTTGATTGTTGCTGATTTTGTATTTTTGTAGATGGTAATATCGTTGTTAAATTTGTTGTTCCATTTACTACATTTGAATTATTGCTAGCTGAAATAGACTGCTGTGCAGATTGCAATACAGAATGTCCAGACAAACGAATGGTTTGTAGACCAGCAGATGTTGATACTTGAATTTGGTGATGGGGAAAATTGTGTTGATTTGATTGCAATAAACTTTGGGCAGCATTTGTTTTGAGTACAGCAATTGGTTTTCCTCCAATAGTAGATGCCTTTTTCACCATCGTTATTGGAGCGAGTTGCGATTTCGTATCTATTGCAATGTTATCTCGTTCTGTGCTTACTACGTTTGTGACTATAGCCGAAGTAGTCACAATCGATGCAACAGAAACAGGAATTTCAGTGGTAGAAATGGTTGGCGTTATTGTACTAATGGCCATTTCTACATTAGTATTAACGGAATGTTCAGTGACAATAGGATGCTCATTGATAATTTTTTCTTCAATTTTACGCTGCTCTTTTCTGAAAAAAAGAAAATAATAATAAACATACACGATTGTTTCTCCTAAACATTGTTAAACGGTTTTTAAGTAAGTATTAAAGATACTTGGGAACAACAGATTGCGCGGGCATAGTTGCCATTCGCCTTTCTTTTTTGAGAATAACTTCTTTAGTATTTAAAGACTGTTCCTTATTTATATTGGTTGATTTGAGAATTGGTTGTACTACTTTATTTCGCGATGTATTGCCAACGCTTTTTTTATTCTTCGCGATACCTTGCAATTGTTGATGAACCATTTCTGCAAAAGATAAGAAGTATTTTTTTCATAAGCAAATTAAAATCACATATGCTTCAAAAGTATTTAACTCATAATAAACAGTATATAAAATAAATGAAAACGAACCAAATTCAGATTCAGATCGTCCTCGATGAAGATAAAGCCATTCTTTTCGACGAGGATAATATCTAACACAAGGATCTGTCTCGTAATGCAGTCTATCAAGCGCTCCTGATACTACAGAATGAAGATATCCTTCTTTTTCATCATTATCTTGTTCTATAATATATTGCGAATCCTTCAACAATTGACAAATATCAGCTCGAGTCCCTTCACCATTAGGAAGTCGGGCAGTAGCATCTCTAACTAATGCTAAAATTGTTACGAAGTTTGGACGATCTGGCACCAACAATGAATGTCCTCGTGCTTTAGCTTGTCCTGAAGCTTAATATAAATAATATCATTATAATCCAATATAATCTCATATCTCTAATAAATCAATAATTAAAAATAAGTTTTAAAATATCAAATTTATAAGTTTTTTTATCAAAAGTTTAGATATTAGTTATATAAAATTTCCTTAGCATATAGAATTTTCAGAATCATGTAAAATTTTTCATCGTAACATAATGTAAAAATAAGAGGAATAAAATATATCTGTTATAAATGTGTGCTTTATAAAGTAGATTAAGCGAATAGTTTAGTATAAATCAAAATATTTCAATTGATTCCATTGCGTACAAATTTCTTATATACTTTTAACTAGTATATGACTTGCTTTTATATATTGTATGTACATTTACATTTACTAATTACATTGATTTGTAATTACAAAATATAAATTTTTAAATAAGCCAAATTTAGCATTGTCAACGTGCGTAATAAAGGATAATTCAAACATACCAACATTATGCTGGTAAATTCCTTTAACGGGACCGACTACGGATGCATAGCCATGCATACGATAAGTAAACGCCTTATGAGGTGCAGCATAACGCATACGTTCTTGTTTTCTGAATTCTTCACGTTCTTCTATTGTGGATGGGCGAATTTTCCATTCTGTAGGGAATAGTGGTCGAGGTGGTTCCCAGTCAGTTCCAGCAGCACTAGCATCTATATTGTTAGCTTCTAGTATAGGACTTCCGCTTCTACTACTTTGCAAGATTCCACTCATAACAATTGTGTTACTACTTGTACCATTATTATTCAAAGAGGAAAGTTGAGATTGTGGTTTTATAGCTGTTACAGTATTGGTAGTTGAAGTATGCGGCGGTGCCAACATGTCTCTATAAAAGTATAATTATTCGTGAACAATTTATATAAAAAATATTTCAATATAAATGCTCTTTAATTTGTGACTCATGAAAAACGAGCAAAAGAATTTAAATCAAATAAATGAATTGACAAGAAAAAAATGCAAGCGTTTATTTGATATTGTTAGAATATAATGTTTTATAATGTAGCAATAAAAAAATTAACTGATTAACGTTTATCACTTCTTACTTGTACATAAGGAATTTTGTACATAGATCCTGCAGTCGGGTATCAGAGTCTCTTCCAGCACCAATCCATGCGTATACGCCTCGACCTTTATTTTCCAGATAAGGTACAAGCTCCTGATCTCGTTCTTGTCGTTGATCCAAATCCTGAGAATACATTAATTCGCCTGCAAGAAATCCTAGAGCTAATGGTACTAAAGTAGACCATGAAGGTACTAAAGAATACCTACAACATCATAAAATTTATTAAGAAATATTATCTTCAATTGTACATATTATAGTATCTTATGTGATATTACCAATCATTCAATGGTGAAATAGGATTGCCTTGCCACTGTGTTATTGCTTCTTTCATTTCTATTGCACTCATTCGGTATTCTCCCTTAGAAGTAAAAGCATCTCGTAACAGAGAGAAAAAGCATGTGTGTGTCTCTTGCATTAATTCTGCTCCATTGTTCACATCTATAGTACCTTCACTAGACTGTACAATTAATTTTTTTTCAGATGTTGGTATAACTCCTTCATCTTCACATCTATGAACATTAATTTATATATTGTGATTATTAATTCTTTTGACTAATTACAATTATTGTAATAAACATTATATGTAGTAGTAAACTTACTTAACATCGTCCAGTATATCAATCCCATCATCAAGTTGAATTGGTAACTGCATCATATCAATACTATCTAAATCAAGCTCTTTTTTAGATTCATTTTCTTCTTCCTCTTCAGTTTCAGCTAACATATCCTCGTTTATACCTAAACTTAATTTGGTTTTAATTTTGTCATATTCTATATCTTCAACTTCCTTTTTTATCTCTGATGTATTGATTACTATTGATTTGCTACTTTTTTGAGTCATTGAGCTGCTATAAATAAGAAATATAATGGAAACACGATTTTATATTTATCTGATGTGTGTGTGTGTGTGTGTGTGTGTGTGTGTATGTATATATATATATATATATAAAATTATAATTACATTTTCTTTTTAGCTACTTGATGTGCTTCATATGCTTCAACAGGTTCCGATTTTGTAGGTGTTATTTTATTGTAATCTATATCCACTATACACTTGTCTCTACACTGTTGTCTATTATCTTCCGTTATATGAGAGTAATCACTGTTATCGCTTTCATGTTTCACTGAATTGGAGCTTGTTAGTTTTGTCGCAGGCGAACATAATAAATTTTGTTCTAATTTGATTTTTTTTTTCATGGATGTAATTTTCATAGAATTACCAATTGAGAGTTTTTGTTTTTGACCAATCTGTGATCTTTGTGTGAGATCAGCAAGTGCAATTCCTTGAGTATTCAATTCCGGATGAAGCTACATATTTAATTTAGTCAGCATTACTTAATAAATAATAACAAATAATAATAACAACCAATGAAATATTATACATACGTCACGACGAGCTCGCCGTTTTTTATGTGCAATCAACATAGCACGGTAAGTCTCTTCTGTTTGTTCATGTACAAATAATGATTTGCTGGAAGCGTATTCCAATCGTTGTAAAGTGGAAAATACAGGTCGGATTGTATTATCCTCATGATTGAGTTGTAGGCCTTTAACTAACAATCCTTGAAAATTTGTAACAAAACGCCGTTTTCTCTTTTTAACTCCGATCATTTGATAATGAGGATAATTCTCTTCATTTTCGGATGTCGTATCAGCAGATAGTCTTGTGTTAGCTCCAAGTTCTGCCTTGACTGCATTTAGTTCTTCTATATAACGCAGCTGAGTCTTTTCTTCAACTGTTATTTGTTCTCATATTAGTCTATCTTTCAGTTATATTTCTTTGATCAAAATACAAGAGAAATACAAATAATAGAAAAATATTAAATATAAAGAGTACACGTACCCATTATTGGCTTTGGTTTGCGCCAATGAAGTTTAGATACTGTTCGGTTTACCGGTTGATTGAAACCTTGTTTATATGCATTTGATAATAAACTTTCTCGTGACTTAAGTAATTGATTTGCTAATTCGTACGATCGTTTCTGTTCCTCAAACAATAATCTTCTTTTTTGTGCTTTGCAAACTAAACCACGTATTTTTTTAATATCAGGACGATAATGACCAGAGGAAAGATGATGATGAAACGCATCCAATGTCGTTACACCAAATCTATGTTTCCAAAATGCTTTAATTAAATTCTTTTAGGAATCAATCTTAATTATTTTACTTTGTAAAATATTTTTAATTATTACCTTTCGTTTTCTCTGTTAAATAGCATTTCTAGAGATTTCTCCATTTGTGCTTCTATATTGGAATCTTTTGGAAATGTTGGTAAAAGATTATATAATGTTTCTCGTTGACTTTCAGTAAGCCATTCATTCCAAAAACGAGGATAATCTAACATTTCCTTGAAAATACTGAAGTGTTCACAAAGATCTTGTGGTAATTTTACTTTAATATTAGCAGCGACACAAGTTTCCCATCTCTAAAAAATGAATTTGTAACATAATGTAATAATTAATTAATGATAATGCTTTAAGGGAAAAGATGCAGTTGAAGATAATCAAAAGATTTCTTAAGATAATTTCTTTAAATAGAACTTTTTCTTATCTACTTTTTAAAAAACAGCATGTAAAATTATTAAAATTATTAAAATTATTAAAATTATTAAATTTTGGGGACGGTGTACTAGGAGAAGTGTGGAAATACGGGGGAGAAGAATTAATGGAATGGACAAGAGATTTTTGCAACAGAATTTGGAAAGGGGAGGGATGGCCGGAAGACTGGAAAGAAAGAATGATAATACCAATAATTAAAAAAGAAGAAGGAAAGAAGGCAGAGGACTACAGGGGAGTTACACTGATGGCGGCAATGTATAAGATATATGTAATGGTGTTGGCGGAAAGATTAAGAATAGAATGCGAAGAGAAGAAGATGATTCTAAACAGGGCCAAACAGGGTTTAAGAAAGGAATGGGAACGATGGACAATATATATATGGTAAACTACTTGATAAACAGACAATTGGGAAAAAGGAAAAAAGCGGTGGCATTGTTCGTGGATAGCAGCGTTCGACTCGGTGGACAGAAGGATATTATACAAAGCAATGAGAGAAAGAGAAATCAAAGAGGAGCTAATAGAAAGGGTTAGGGAGATACTAAAGGAGACAAAAAGTAGAGTAAAAGTTGGAGGAGAGATGGGAGAAAGTTTTTGGATGGCAAGGGGAGTAAGGCAGGGATGTCCACTGAGTCTGATGCTATTTAGTATAGTGATAGCAGATGGAAGAAGAATTGGAGAAAGTTAAGTGGGGAGGAATTAGGATTGGAGAAAGAAGGATTTACTTATTGGCGTACGCTGATAACATAATGTTACTTGCAGAGGATAAAGAAGGGATGAGGAGTATGATGGGAAGAGGAGGAATATATAAAAAGGAAAAAATTGGAACTGAACGTGAACAAAACTAAGATTATGAGATTCAGGAAAGGAGGATTCAGGAGGCGGAAGGATAGGAAGGAGAGATTGGAGATGGAAAGGGAAGAAAATAGAAATTAAGAAATTCACGTATTTAGGGTATATGCTGCAAAGGAATGGAGGATAGGGGACCCAGATGAAGGAAAGGATTAAGAAGACAGCCATGGTAATGGGGGAATAGGTAAGAGAAGATTCGGAAAGGATTGGAATAGAAGGATATGGATATTCGATAGATTAGTATGGATAGTGATGAGTTATGGTGTGGAAATTTGGGAGTGGAAGAAAAGAGAGAGAATGGAACGAATGAAAGAAAGATATTTAAGGTGGGTATTAGACTGGATAGAAGAACGCCAAGATATTTGGTGAGGGAGGAAACGAAAAGAGGCAAATTGAAAAAAAGAGCGAGAATAAGAGCATGGGGATTCGAAAAAAGACTGATAGAGGAAAAGGGAAGTGAGTTAACGAGATTATGTTGGGAGGAAATAAGAGGGGCAAAGCAGGGAAGGCGGGGAAGGCGGGGAAGGAGTAGGAAGAGAAAAGAAGAAAATTTTTTGAAGACAGAGATTGGGATATAAAGGAGATAGAGAGGAGAAAGACGGAAGGGGACATGTGGTTCGGAGAAATTTTAAAAAAGGATAAAGAGAAACAAAGGGAGGAAGATTACAGAGGATAAGAGAATCTAGATTCTGCAGATGGTATAGCGCAGTCAGGACGGAAGGTTTCCCAGAATATCTGAGGAAAGGGTGGGGGGAGAGCAGATGGAAGAGAGTGATAAGATTCAGGTTAAGTAATGAAATGAGAGAGAGTGAGTACTGGAAAGGGATGGATAAGAGAACTTGTAGATTATGCGGAAGTGAGGAAGAAACATGGGAGCACGTGTGAGAAAGATGCAGGGCCTGGAACTCAGGAGGGAAGAGTTGGCAGGAAGTGGTAGGTTGGATATTAGGAGAGAAGGGGGAGGGAGAGGAATGGATGAGGAAGGTAGAAGAAAAGAGAAAGGAGCAAGAGGAAAACGGAACGGAACAGAAAAACGGAAAATAGAGCACAGGACAGAAGAGAAGAGGAGGAAAAGAGGGATGGAAAAAATGAAGGAATGAATGATGAGGGGAGAGGAAGAGATAAAGAGAAAGAGAGGAAAAGAGGGAAAGAGAGAAAGGAGAGGAGTGTATGGGAAAGGGAGGGCATCCGAGAAGGGAAACGGAACATGCCAAAAAGAGCATATGCAAGAGAAAGCGGAAGTCCCCCAGCGTGTGTGCGTATTCTGATAGGAAAGGGGGGAGAGTGGGAGAGTAAGTTAAGTCAGTAGGTTAAGCTAGCATAAGTTATTGGTAAGGGTAAGTTAAGTTAAGACAGTTTAAGAAAATGGAAAGCGGAAATATAAAGCGGAAGTAGGTTGTAAGAATATTATAAGAATAACTATGTGTATACAAGAGCGTAACCCCTAGGGGAATCGCTAATAAAATATTATTATTATTATTATTATTAAATTTCAAAATGTCTAAAAAGGAATTAAACATATAGTCTTTATATGTATCAAAACAGACAATATGTACTATAGCTAATCTCTTAATTATACATAATTATTATTAAATTCTATTATTTATGTTTTAATATTCTTTTATATCTTAGCTTGATACTTAAAAGTTTAGCTTTAATAAGATGTCCACAAATAGAAAATATATTAAAACTAAATAAAACTAGAAAATAAAAATAACTTAATTACATCATATAATAATACTACTAATAAAAAGTTAATAAAAATGATAAAAAATCCATAGTGATAATAACTAAAATAGTAAAAATGTCAATAAAAATAAATTTAGAATGAATGATAAACAATAAACCATATAAATAAAAACAATATTTTATATTAATATCTTTCTAAATATCTTTCCACAATCTTACATATTGAAATATTATAACATATTTATGTGAAACCTATAGTCTTGATTTGAAATAATAAAAAAAAAAATATATTATAAAGAACAGAGAAGAAGAGGGATTATGTTATGATGATGTCAAATAGCATCAAAATCTTTCAAGTACTATTAAGTTCTATGAAAAATTATCCTTTTATCTTTTAAATAAATTATAACTAATCAATTTTAAAAAATTAAAACATTAAAAGTTATTAGTAATCTGTAAAATTGAGTAATAATTAGTTAAAAAATAAAAAATTAACTAATAAAGTTAAAGTTAATAACTTTTAACTTAATTTTAAATGAATTAATTTATAATTAATTATTTTTAAAACACATTAACTTTAATTTTATTAATTTTTTTCCTAAATTAATTTTTTCCTAAAAATTTACTTATATAGAAAAAAAATATAAGAGAAAAAACGCATTCTCATATAAAAAGAACAATATTTTTTTATTTCTTATAAATTTAATTTACATAAAATATTAAATTTATTTGATGATCTATATTGTAATTATTTATTATTTAGAATATTTTAATTTTAAAAAAATTACATTCTAATTTAATACTTTTTAAAATTAACTTTTAATTTAAATTAATTTAATTTTAATGCAACTTTTAATTAAGTTAGTTTTTTTTATAAGCCATTATCTCTCACTTAATTTAGTTAAAAAGTAATATTAACTTATCCAACCTTGCTAATTTATTGCAAGAAACTAATTTCCTTCAACTAATAATTAAAATTCAAAAAAGGAAAAAAATCTGATTAAGATGTAACTACTATAGCTAGTATATAGAGATATATATATATATATATATATATATATATATATATATATATATATATATATATATATGTCTCTTACCGGATATCCTTTCACTGATAAGGATTCTATTAAAATATATTCTAAAAAAAAAAGTCTTGAAGATATAAAAGACTATAATAATTTTTAATAAAAATCATTTAAAATTGACCAATGTGTTTGTAGAAAATTTACATGCTCAGATATGGCTCTTTACACAACAATAAAAATAATCTTGTATACAGACAACTTACATTCATTCACCAACTCAAGACAAACTTTATTTAATAGTTTAAATAATTTGACTAATGAATTAATCTTTATATACATATCATTAGGATTGGAAAGTAACGCGTTATTTGTAACGTCGTTACCGTTACAATTACTTTTTTTCAGTAACGAATAAGTAACGGCGTTACTTTTCATAATTTATAATGGCAACAGTAACGCAGTTACATTTTGTCGCCAATGGTAACGATTATAATTGTTACTTTTCTCATTACTTTTTAATGGAGTCCATTAATTTGCTAGATCATAGCAATCTAATTTATCGGCTCCATTTCATCGACTTATCGACGTAATGTATATACCTTTTTTTTAAAAAAAAGGTAAAAAAAGGGTGTCAAGTATAGTGGAATACTTCAAAATGTCTGATATCACTATAAAATTACCTTTTTTTTAAAAAAAGGTAAAAAAAGGGTGTCAAGTATAGTGAATATTGCCAACTCAAATGATTGTGTAAAATTTATATAAAAGATTTGATATCAATAATTGGCGCCAAGTTATAGTCTTACAAACATGAAGCTACAAGTCCATTTTAGTCAAATTATATATTTCAATCATATAAAAGATTTGATAAACCACTGTTTTAAAAAAATAAAACTTAAGTAGTAGTTTCTTTAATTTAAAAATAATAAAAACCAAATTATATGTATATCTTTCTATCCATTAAAACTTCTTTTTCTAACCCAAGTGGTAGTAATTATTTAGCTTTAAAATATTTTTATATCACAAAATTGCTTTACTCAATTTACGTTTTTATTACAAAGAATTATAAAGTAACAGTATAAAATAAATGATAAATTTTATTAAATAAAAAAAATTTTATGTAAAAACACTTGGCGCTGCTTAGATCAAACGAAATCGTAAGATCGTAGATCGTTTGATCGTAGATCAAACGAAATAACGTAAATTTTTTATAAACCGATTAAATGCTTTTCAATCAAAACTATAATCTTGACATTCTCAGAAAAATTTTCATTTTAGAATAGGTTACAGTATCTGTGAAAGGATATTTGATAACTTTGGGACATTTTGTATAAAAACAAATAAAAAGTAAAAATGATATAAATATGAGAAATAGTAGGGCAATTGGGAATCAGCGCTGTAGATGGGTACAATTACACTTTCAATTCAAACTCAGTTTATTAATAAAATCTCCAAACGTTTCAACTCAAATTTGAATCATTTTCAGTGGTACGATAAACTCAAGATATAATTCTGTATTCAATCGATGAGCTCAACCATAAGAATTGATAGTATTATATCAATCATGTCAGTCAATTGAATGAAAAATTAAATCAATGGTTGTCACTTGAATTCTTATCTTGAGTTCAAGGTGTGTTCTTTGTAATGTATTTCTGTAGCGTGATTTATGCTCTTGAGTGTTTTTTCCATTTTTTATTGTGAATAGTGTCCATTTGGTAGCTGATAATCATTTCATGACTACTCTTTCGTTTGATTTAATATGATAGATGACAGATACATGTCTCACATTTAAAATTTATTAATCAATAATTTCATTCAGTTGACTGATATGATTGATATAACACCGTTAATTCTTATGGTTGAACTCAACTGAATACAGAGTTATACCTTGACTTTATCCTACTATTGAAGATGACTCAAATTGAAACGTTTGGAACTTTTATTAATAAACTGAATTTGAATTGTACTATAATTGCGTATCGTCTATAGCGCTGATACCTTACTCAATTGTCCTCAATTGTCCCTGTTTCCTATTGTAACTCCGAGAATCATTTTTGTTAATATTTAATCTAAATGTGTCGATTTAATTATAAAAAAAGCAATATAAAAATTAAAATAAATGATGAAATCGCTTTATGATTTTGTTAAATATATTTTTTCCTTTAAGCATAAATATATATAATAATTAATATAAATCTTACCAAAGCATCAGGATTTTCAATGTTTACCATGTATTCTGTATTTTCATTTTCATCTTCATCTTCCTCTGGAGAACTATGAGTTTCACTACTGCTTGTAGCATGATCTTCTGCACTATCTTGCTCGCTATCCGTTGTTGTACTACTACCACTCATACTACTACTGCTACTATCAGTTCTAGTATCATGCATTGAAGCTTCTTCTTCATCTTCTTCTGCTCCACTGTCTCCACCAGCTGAACATTCATCTATCTATATTCAAACAGAATATTAGCTATACTAATATTTTGTCAAATTTTAACAGAATATTGTAACAGATTAATATAAATTACATTTATATTAAGTTTGTAAAAATGGCAATAAAATTATTGCCATAATCTAGTAGCAGAAATCAAATGGAATTTGTTATTTTATAAATGTATAAACAGAATAAATATTATATAAGGTATTTTTTAACTATAGACATAAGTTGATATAAATTTAATTCTATCTATTTATGCCATCTTTCAAATGTTAAATAAGAACAAATAATTAAACTTATATTGATTATTATCTCTTACTAGAAAATAATCTTAAATGATTGTAAAATAAATTCTAATTGATTCTTTGCCATTGCATTTTGTTAGCAAATTTCATTATATTTCTGCTCTATATGTTCTATAAACAAAATTTGTACTAGACATTTCACAAAATCTGTGCTTGACAGAGTTGGCTGTTTGGATAAGAATGCGCTTACTATGATTTATACACATACACATATTTATATATGTACAAATTATGCAAAAATCTCTTTTTCTTTTGTACAATAACTTAGATCAATGTTAAAAATATTGAAATATTAAAGATGTTAAAGATATTATCTATATGCCTATGCACACGCGCCATACATACATTTCTTTATATTCTATTATATATTACAATTAATATTAAAAAGTAGAAAAGATTATAAATTATATTATGTGCAAATTAAATAATTTGTTATATTGCATTTATAAATATATGTCAATATTTGAATTCGTATTAAATATAAACCTTATATATATATTAAATATAATCTTATATAAATATATTAAATATAACCTTATATAAATATTAAACCTTGTATCAATGTAATATTTCTCGTTACAATAAAAAAAAAACTAACCTCCATTTTTCTAATTTTTCAACCTTGCACTCTTACTAGAGTAACTTGCTACTCTTTCCACCACTTACGTTATACCTATCGAAGTAACTGTCTTTCCACTAACATGTGTATACTTATCATCAACTCCAAATATATATCTAAACTATGTATCATCAGAGAAATCTAAAAATGGCTATCTCAGTCTTTTTCATAGAACCGTTGAATCCTCTGTTATATACTAGCGCTTCCACTGAAATATTAGGGTGCGTTTCGTTGCACGCATGATGCGCATGGAGAATGTATGAGGTCATTCCGTTTCACTTCATGCGCAGTTCATACGCGCATAAAAACAATTTCCTCTACCATACCGCGCAGGATTAAACGACAATTTCCCGAAAAATGGAGGGGATAATGTTGGTACCAACGAAATCCTCTAAACAAAATAATTTTAGTTTCTATGGATTAGTAGCACTGTTCAAGTAGTAAGTTGTTGGTTTGTACATCCTTTTCTTTGTCAAAAAGGATGTGCAAACCAACAAATTACTACTCATATGCGCGGACATGTATGTAATAAGTATTATATATAGAATGTAAGTATAAAATACATTATAGTATTTTATTAAAATAAAATTAAATAAAGACAAATGAGAGACAAGTGAGAACATAAAATGAATAAGGTAAAAAAACAATGATAAATATTATATATATTAATGTTATATAATAATAGTATTTTATTTTATAATAGTGTATAATAATAATTATATACTATTATATTATATGTATATAATGTATTATATATTAATAATAGTATATTATTATATAACATTAATGTATATAATATTTATCATTGTTTTTCACCTTATTTACTTTATGTTCTCACTTATTATGTTTTTACTTATTTATTCTTTATTTATTCTTTATTTAATTTTATTTTAATAAAATACTATAATGTATTTTATATTTACATTCTGATATATAATACTTATTACGTATATGCCCGCGCATATGTCAAAAAGAATGTGCAAACAGATTGTTGAACGTGTTACTCCATAAAAACTAAAATTATTTCGTTTAGACGATTTCGTTCGATATCAATATTATCCTTCCATTTTCCGGGAAATTGTCCTAACTGATCAGATGAGTCTTACCCGCTCAAATCACCTATTGTGGACCGACATTTATGAATTTGCTACTGCTTATATTACTTGCTTATATTACTGCTTTACGTTCTCGATTATGATTGGTTAATTTACTTATTGCTTAAAGCCAGCGGCACACGATGCTTTTTTTTTGCTGATTTGCTAGCTGGATTTGCGTGCTCGTTGAGCTCTTGTCTCTGATTGGTATATTCTTTTGGATCTAAAAAAATATACCAATCGAAGACAAGAGTTCACAAGCACGCGAATCCAGCTAGCAAATCAGCAAGAAAAGAAAGCATCGTGTGCCGCTGGCTTAAGTCTTAGGGTTGGTTTATAGAGGCCTTATAATCTGTTAACGGGAATGTCCCGTTTGACAACGTTGCAATTGGACACAGCCACTTACAGTGACCGATGTCTGGAGATTTTCTACTGGATCAACCAATCAAATAATTTTATTTTAAATTGGCCAATCAGCAACGTAGGCAATTGGGTGCCACTCCTATTAACTTATGTCGTAACAGTATAATCGAATTATATAGAAGAATAATCGACTATGATTCGTCAATTTTTTACAGTTACAGCATAAGTTAACAGCTCCGATAGCAAAACCTGCAGAAACAGATTTTGAGCAGAGATTGCTACCAATATTTGATGGCAAAAAAGCAACAAATTGCATACAGGGTCTGTAATATCTGACGTTATGAGTAAACTACCCTCAAAATTATGACAAAACCTGCTGATATACTACTTTAATAGCACTCGTCTATTCTGAGAACGGGATATCATACAAGTATATTTGAAATATTTTCCGGACATTCGAAATACGTACTGCGATATACTGTGAAATGTACTTAGATCGTTACTACCGCTCACTAACCTAATCCGTAGTATTGGAGAATATCCCACAGTATGGCCATAGGATGAAAATGGTTTAAAAACAGTATATCATGTAGGACATGCATAAGAGTATCCCAGACAACCATATATATAGATCGTGAAAATCTATAATATACGTGACACCTCTTACGGAAAATAAGTGGAAAAAATGAAAAAAAAATGAAAGAAAGTAATGAAACATTTTTTATCTTGTATTATTGGCATGTTTCTAAAACGGTCACCCATCCTTCTTGGGACCTGCTCGATGTTGTTTAACTTCTATAATGGAATGAAACTTGCAACTGAAATGATGATATAAGTAAACACGGAAGTTTGACATAAAATATGATACCAGTTAATGAATATTACTATATTGTCATATAAATGATCTCAATTTTAAAATTTCGATAGCATATGTAATTTTTAAGTAGATAATTTAATTACACATTTAGAACCGTGAACCTATATTATTGTTACGTCCCGTATACTCCATAATTCCTCCCTTTCGAACAATCGCAAAGGACTTCGAAATATCTCGAAAAATTCATTTCTCGGCGAAAGTTATATTGCCCACTAAATGTTTTTTTCTCTTCTTTGAACAAATAGTCTCGGCGCCAACAGGACGGAGGCTCGAGCCATGATTGATGCTCTCTCCTGTGCTCCAGGAGGATTATTTGTATATTTGCCAATGGCGTTGGAGAGTGTCGCCGCTGCAATCCAACCTGCATCTATCGAGAGAATAGGACCATCATCTCTCTGGAATACTGGTAGGGATTCGAGAGAATACATGTATATATGTATATTGTAATATACATATATATGTGTTTCATTGTATTGTTGACATGTTATTCTAAACACATTATTTGCGATAGATATCATCACATGCCTCGGTAGTCGAAGAGATAAGATGCCTGCTCGGTAAGCAGGAGATCCAGGTTCGATTCCTGGCTAAGGTGGTATTTTTTCGCAAAATAATTACGAGTTTTCACGACTGGTTCGTGGTCGGGCCGTCACACCCTCCCTTCTTTGGGGGGGGGAGACTAACCCGATAAAAGAAATTTTCCTAACGGGCTCATAAAACGATAATAAACAGTTGAAATTCCATCACGTAAATTGTAAATCTTTTTTTACATATTTTTATTTCTCCCTTCCCAAAAGTCGGAGGTGGGAACTCAACTTAACCAACAGGGAAAAGCCGAGAAACATTTTTCGAGATATGTACCACCTTAGTTGTAATAAATTAAATTTAATACGCCGTTAAGGTCAAAAATCAAAAAATTCAATTAGACATAAGGAACACACCCTAGAATCTCCTTCGTATCTCCAAAATCCTACATAAGCCGCAACTCCGACCGCGGCTCACTCTTTGTCTCTGTGCTCTCCAATCTCTGCAATTGCAAGGTTTCTGCCATCCAAGATTCTCACCGCGGAAGCTTCCTAGTGAACAAGTTTTGAACGTGCTTTTGTTAATCTGAGTGAGTGTGTTCCGGCGGGCCAGGATCTCCAGCATCAGGGCTGTCACCACATCCAAAGTAAGTGGAACTGTTTATTTCCTTCCGGTTTCCTTCCGCGCATATCTTCACAATCCAAATTATATTTTAACATTTAACTTATATTCACTTAATAGTGAACAACGGAAGAATTAATCGAAAGACGACAATGGCGGGAAGCTAGGTTCCGAGCGCGAAGTCTGTTGGATCAGACCTATCGGGAATTCCTCCAATCCATCAACCCGAGCGTCGGAGCTTCACCAACGGAGAACAGATTTCACACACCACCGCCGCGAGTCCCAACGCCTCGCACTCCATCTCCTGTTTCCCGCCGAACCTCCCTTTCACTGCCGCGAGTCTCAACGCCTTGCACTCCCTTCCCCGTTTTCCGCCGAACCTCCCCTTCACCGTCGCGAGTCTCAATGCCTCGCACTCCATCCCCCGTTTTCCGCCGAACCTCCTCTTCACTCTCGTGAGTCTTAACGCCTCGCACTCCATCACCTATCTCCTCTCCCTCAATTTCGCAGGCCTCGACGCCTCGCGTTCCGTCGCCACCTCGCCCACAAACTCTCCCTTCATTAGCGAGTTCCACGTCGAGCGTGAAATTCGTAGAAATTCGAGGTTCCACCGGTACCGCCAATACTCTATGAGGAGGAACTTACGTTTCACGACATCCTCGCGCAGTTTTCTATCTCCACCGAGACTCTTCCCCGGGATAATAGACTCCCAATCCATCAATCTGACCGCACTCCGGGAGCATGTAACACGCAACCGTCCTGATAACCATCGCCACATATACCCCCGAATTCCTTATCTTTATTTAGTCCCTGTCCAATATTTCTATAGAATGTTCCCACCAACAACCATGAGAATCCGCGAACTCCACTAATAATCTCTCCCCTTCCGAATCTTTCTTTCGTTTCTAACACACACACACACACACACACACACACATCGAATTATCTAAAAAAATCACGGCAGTATTGAATGTATAAGTTATAATCACCTTTACCCGAATGTAATTTTTATTTGATTACGATATACTTGTTTACCCGACTGTAATTTTTATTGGATTACGATATACGTGTTTATTATGTTACATTAAATTTAATGTTAAAGTTCAAATTTGTATATTTCATTTAGTATAAAACCTTGACCACTCCCCCGCTCCAAGGATTGCGCAAGGTCCTATCCCGGATTAAAGAGATTCAGTCCTCTGACCCAAAACAGACCTAAAATTGACCGCGCTTGCGCAGGCATGAATTATAGCGTCATCGACGTTGACTCGTTACCCTGTGCTCAAAAGGCACGCTCGACTCACTGTCGTTGTCTCAACGACGATCTGGGAGAACAAAGCCAGTTCCGTGCGTCCACCCGTGAGCTCACTCTTTCTCTTAAACAAATTTGCCCTTTCCTTTCCTCCGGAGCTCGGACATAACAGAACGAGTTAAAATTTTAGGGGCTCGTCCGGGATTGTAACGTGCGATCTTTGAATGCGGGAAATGAGTCCAACGAGGTTTAAAGCCGATAAAACGGTAATGGATAGCCAATACCAAGCTGCTATAGAAAGTCAAAGTAAAACTAAAACGAAGATCTCAATTTCTATACACTTCTCAACTCTCATGGAAACATTGAAACCACACATCATCAAATTCAATCTGACGATAGTGAGATTGCCGAAAAAAGTCTTAGAAGCGTATGGGCTCGAATTCGACGACGAACCTTTGCGACAACCTAAGTTCGATATTCACGTAACACAAAGATCAAACACTCAACAAAACCCGCTTGCTACGCTAAAATATGCCGTAGACGCCATCCCGTATTTTGATAGCCAAAATATTCCATTGAATTATTTTATCGAGGGTTGCGAAGAAGCGAAATCTATGCTTCCCGAGGCCGAGCCTCAATTTCCTAAAATTATTAGAACGCGTAAATCGGAAAAGCACGTCGCACTATTTAGGATCAAGACTTTAACAGTGTTGTCCAACTCACTAAATATTTAAAACAAATTTAGGGTCCTTCAAAAAATGTCTATCAACTACAAGGGGAATTGGGGTATATATATCAAGGACACGATGAAGACGTAATAACATACGAATAGAGTCAAAATTTTGGGAAAGCAAATACTCGAAGCATATCGAAGTTCGGGACCTTCTCTTCCCAAACAAAATATTAAAGATTCATTAAAAAAAGATGTGTAAATGCTTTATCAAGGGATTAAAGCTGGAAATCGAACAAAGAATGTTAAGAAATCCACAGATGGATGTTTAAGCAACTGTAGCCGACATGATACGCATAGAAAGAGAATTACGTGCAATGTCAGATTTACAGCGCGGTAATATCGCAAAAGCGCAAAATATTAGTTTACAACGCGAGACTTGCCAAGTTTGTTATAAAGACGGACATTTAGCCAGTAACTGTAGAAAATTCATTCAAAATCCACAGCAGAATTATGAAATACTAATTTGTCAAATTTGTAAAAAATGTGGTCATGATGCCAGTAAATGTCGAATGCGCGACCCACAATCACGTCGAACTATTAACGTAATACGAGAAAATACAATCGTCTGTCAATTGTGCTCTAAAACCGGTCATAACGCGAAGTCATGCCGTGGTACTAATCAAAATAAGCCTCTCTTGATTTGCCTTGATTTGGTGCAATAGACAGGGACATTCAGCTAATAATTGCTGGAAAAAACAAAACAAACAACGCGCGACAGAAAATAAATTAAGAATTATTTGCCAAAATTGTAATAATTCAGGGCACACTGCTAAAGATTGCAGATCCAGAATGGATCGAAATACGAACAGTAATAACACACCGTTTTGCCGATATTGCAAACCGCAAGGGCATCTTCTCGAAAACTGCGAGTTACGCATCGCAAATAATAATCGTAGAACGGTAAATAGTTCGGTAAACTCCAATGGCCCCTCGAAGTCGGGTGTGCAACAGGGGTCCGAATGGATTTCATGCCCATCAACGGTTGCAGCACCTCAGTAAAGAGCGTGCTAGACGCCCGACCTGTAACGTAAATCTCGACAAACATAGTTGCGTGCCTACCGTTCAGGTAAATTTAGGAAAAACGGTCCCATATATAACCTTCATGTTAGACACTGGTTCCGGGCCAAATATAATCAAAAGAAATTTTGCACCCAAAGGCGTAACCATAAATTAATATTTTAAAACTGAACGGAATAAATTACCCCGTCTTGACTCTTGGCGAAATTAAACTAACCCTTTTTGAAGTTTTAGTAAATTTTCATATAGTATCAGATGACTTTTCAATACCACAAGCCGAAATATTGGGCAATGACTTTTTCAAACAGACTTCCTCTAAGATAGACTACGCGAATGAATACCTAAATGTGTCGGAGATAAATGTCTCTTTCTTTTCATCGGAAACTATTATAGCACCCCCGCGGTCAGAATCATCCTTTTACGTAAGAATTGCTAACCCAGAAGTAGAGATAAGATATTTACTCAAATTAAAAATAGCTCATGGAATTTATTCTAGAAAAAGTATAATTGAAAATGTTTCCGGAAAAGCATATATAAATATTGTAAGTATCCTGGACAACAAAAGAGAAGTTCAAGTACCGACTTTGCGCTTGACGAAATATTCGACGGTCATGAAATTAATCTCGAGACGTACTCTAAAAACATACCGGTATACTCTTCGTTTATAAACGACAAAGGAGCTGTCGAAAACAAATCAAAAGACTCTCGTGAAAAAGATATAAAATTAATTAATAACCCAAAAGATGAAAAAGTAATTGATTATGAAAAAAGGCATTTAAACAAAGATGAAATTACGAATAGAAATCATAGGGAAACTAAAAATATAATAAATAAAGCCCAGCAAACAAATAAAATTCACGTTGGGGAAAATTCAAAAACTAAAAATAAAAATAAAACGAGAGGCAGGAAAAGTAAAAATTTTAATCCTGACATCCAAGAGGGGAATTATCAAAACCTTCTTAGGATGTCGAATAATCCAAAAATCTTTGGAGGAGGAAATCTTCAAACCCCTTCAGGAAACCTCGAAGAAACAAAGGGAAGTTTCCGCACTCCTCTAGTAGGCTCCGACTCCGTCAATTGCGAGGAGGGAAGTTACCAAACCTTACTACGCGATTTGATCTCATCTTTCCTAAAAAATCTCGGAGAAACAGAGGGAAGTTTCCGCACTCCTCTAGTAGGCTCCGACTCTGTCAATTGCGAGGAGAGAAGTTACCAAACTTCACCACGCGATTTGACTTCATCTTTCTTAAAAAATCTCGGAGAAACAGAGGGAATTTTCTGCACTCCTCTAATAGACTCCGACTCCGTAAATTGTGAGGAGGGAAGTTATCAAACCTCACTACGCGATTTGACCTCATCTTTCCTAAAAAATCTCGGAGAAACAGAAGGAAGTTTCCGCACTCCTCTAGTAGGCTCCGACTCCGTCGGTTGTAAGGGAAGAAGTTACCAAACTTCACCATACAATCCGGCATCACCACCAACCCAATCCAGGAGAGAGAAAAAATGAGAGCTCTCCTACTCTATTCAAAAGCCTCGAAATCCTAATAATCAAAAAATCCTCGAAAAATAAAGTTAATAAAGGAAAAACCTCTTGTATAACTCTTAGAAAACTTATTAAAAAGATTCAATTAAGGAAAATAAATGAAAAATTGCATACTAAAAAGAAAAATAAACCATCTAGTAAAACTCTTTCTCTGGCACGTGCTCAATCGCAAGAAATGTTGAATAAATTTATGCGCAAACGGAAATCAAAACACAAAGAAAAATTTACAGAATTTGCAGAAACCACAGTGCTATGATTAATAATTCGCAAAAATGCCTAGTAATATCAAAAGAAACGATAAAGGATAGATTTACCCAAATTGTACAGTTATTACGACTCGAACACTTAGACAATCGGGAAAAGGAAAACATAAAAAAACCTTATAAAAAACAGCCAGGACAGATTTCATATACCTGGAGAGAAACTAACGGCAAACTCACGTGCTACAACATCAAATACCGACCACAGACGACCGACCAATAAATACTCGACAATATAGATTTCCACAAATTTATAAAGACGAAATAAACAGACAAGTGGAAGAATTGTTGGAAGGAGGCATAGTAAAGGTTTCACAATCACCGTATAACACGCCTATATGGATAGTACCTAAAAAAGAAGATTTCAAGGGTAATAAACGCTGAAGAATGGTCTTTCGCGCTTTAAACGATAAAACCGTTGGAGACGCATTACCTAACATCGTTGATATTTTAAATCAACTAGAAAAAGCACAATATTTTTTAGTTTGCGATTTGGCTTCAGGTTTCCATCAAATAAAAATGGATCTTATAGATAGCCATAAAACGGCTTTCACAACTTCATTTAGACATTATGAATTCGACAGAATGCCATTTAGACTAAAAAATGCTCCCGCGACTTTTCAACGCTTAATGGATTTGTCTTTTGACAGGATTGCAGGGTAAAGAATTGTTCGTTTACATGGATGATATTGTTATTTATGCATCTTCTTTAGAAGAATATGAAAGGAAATTTAATACTCTAACAGAAAGATTACGTAAGGCTAATTTAAAATTGCAAGCACTGCTGGATATAAACTCTGCGCAAACTGAAAAGGAGCTTGCAGAACAGCTTGGCGTTACGCAACAAACCATTTCCGTACGTTTACATATGATGGGAAAGGTTCAGAAGGAAGGCAGATGGGTTCCGCATGAATTGTCCGAAGACAACAAAACTCGTCGGCGTGATACTGCACTCACTTTGCTTTCAAAGTTCCGGAAAAAAGATTTTCTGCACAAAATCATTACAGGCGATGAAAAGTGGATTCTTTATGATAACCCTAAACGTAGAAAATCATGGGTTGACCCTGATCAACCTTCGACATCGACGCCAAAACTCAATATCCACGCCAAGAAGGTTTTGCTCTGTATCTGGTGGGATTGGAAAGGTGTGTTGTATTACGAGTTGTTACAACCGAGTGAAACAATCAGGGCAGACCGTTATCAACAACAATTGACCAATTTGAGCGATGCATTAGAAGAAAAGAGGCCATTTACTGGCCAAGGACGTCGTAAAGTGATCTTGCTTCATGACAATGCTCGACTACATGTTGCGAAAGCGACTCAGGACCATATCTTTGCGTTAGGCTGGGAACTTCTCCCGCACACGGCGTATAGCCCAGACATGGCGCCTTTTGATTACTACCTATTCCGGTCGCTGCAGCATCATTTGGCTGATACACATTTCGTGAGATTTGAAGAGATACGAAAATGCATTGATGACTTTATCGCTTCGAAGCCGGTGAGCTTCTATCGTCAAGGAATTCGCAAGCTATCCTAAAGCTATCATAAAGATGGCAAAAGGTCGTTAATGTAAACGGGGAATATTTCGCTGATTAATATTTTTTTGTTTGTTTTTGAATAAAGATTAAATTTTACAAAAAAAGCTCAAAATTTTTTTGTACACCTAATATTAACTACCGACGCTTCAGGCATAGTCGTAGGCGGGATTTTATCACAAGGAGAAATAAACAAAGATTGTCTAGTCGCGGACATTAATCGATAACAAGTTAAAATACGACACTTATGAAAAAGAAGCATTAGCCATAGTATATTGCGTCAAACACTTCCGGCCATATTTATATGGACGAAAATTCACCTTGGTTACCGATAATCATAAACCATTAATATGATTCAAAAACACACAACGCAAATATGCGCATACTCCGATGGAGATTAAAATTAGCAGAATATGAATACGACGTAATATACAAAGCAGGAAAAACCAACGTGAACGCTGACGCATTATCCAGAAACCCCGTAGATTTCGAGGAAACCGAATGTAAAGTAATTAATAAAAATCTATTAAATCCTAATGACCCTGAAGATGCAATAAGAATCATCGAGATGTTAGAAGAGTCTGACGAGGAAGAAAACGAGAATTTCGAATTATATCTTTCTGACAAAACCAAGGACGCACGACCTGACGATGACTCAATCGGGAACAATGCAGACTCAACATCATTTACTCAGGAAGAAATAGATGAATCACAGGTAACAGAGACCGCGTTAATTCATGACTTACCTAAAATTGACAAAATACAAACACGTAGTCAAACAGTAAAAGAAAAAAACAAGCAAACAAAGATGATCAAAACCTCTAAGGAAAGCGTCGACGATCCATTAAATAAGGACGACCAAAATGAAGAGACCGACGAAGAAAACGAAAGTAATAAGCGAAAAAAATCTAAACCTACTGTAATTGATAATCAGTTAATAAAAATCAACATTATAGAATCTCGTGAATTATTGTTTTTACGAAAAGACAACGTCGCATATTTTGTTGATACTGCAGGGAGACCTTTAGATTCTGGCTCACAAACACTCTTCGAACGAAATGAACTACCTAAACTCAACGATCTATCCTTAAGTAAAGCCCAAATCATAAAACATAAGAATTATTACCATATTGTCATGCCTATTAGTGAAGGGCAAAGAGAAGGCCTTACAATGACACTAATCAAATCACGAAAGCCTTAAAAAAACCTTCGTAAAATAATTGACAAGCTGCAATTAGAAACAGTTAGCATCGCAAAGACAGACTTTGTAAATAACGTACTTTGGAGCGATATTAAAACGCAAAGACGTACGAATTAATACCAATCGGGTGCAACTTAGATCAGGAGTGGCTTGCGAACTTGGCACCTCTCATTGCATAGACATAGAGGGAGGTAATACTTTTTGGGATCCAGTACCCGCTGACACTTGTAAATTCAATAACTAAGGAATATTATCCAGCGAATATGCAGATAAAATAATAGATACCGCGAATGAACAACGTTCAGTAGTCTACTCATTAATCACCCAAGATACCCTTTTTGCTTTAACTAGCAAAGTTACGAACAATTACCTGTAACCAGAGGAAACAATACCTATTATTTAACGCCTCAAACTCACGTTCTTTTACGACAGGAAACGTAAATAGCGTGAAAATTCATTTGCACCCATGTACCTCCTAGGAGATTCATGATACAGACTTATGCCTAAATCAGTAGAGACATTACCGCCAGCATTATGAGACCTACGACTAAACCCACGTGAAATACGTCAGCCCAGGATCGCTCGCCACGAGCGGAATATACACCGAGAATGATCTCGAAGATCTTTGAGATCACATAATGTTTCCTGCTGAGCGATCGACACTCAATACGGTTGCCAGAGAAATGATAGGACATCCAACCACATTAAATGGAGGATCTCTCTCAAATTTATTAGACGAAGCATCCATAATAAAAATAGCAATATCGACATGGGAAAAATTCTGGAACAAATTCTTAATCTTCGGCAATATCAGCGTCGGAGTAATCGGAATATACTACTGTGATCAAATATAAACAAGATTTTTAAATTTAAACTGCGCGGGTTCATTGATTCTGACAAATATTTTTTTTATTAAGTTGGTAGTACTGTCTTTGACATCTGTGTGAAATTTCATGTCATTTTCTTCATTTGTTTAATAGTGAACGCTCGTGAATATCTAAAAGTATTTTTTTTCGATTTTTACGATGTGTGATTCTGTTGGGCAAAGAAATTGTATTTTATTTTGTTTGCGCAATGAAATTTCTGCTACTGAAACGTTCAGAATGTTGCAGAAGGCTTTTGGTGACCAGGCTCTATCAAGACCAAAAGTATTTGACTGGTATAAAATGTTGAAAGATGGTCGAGAAAGCGTAGAAAACGAACCACATCAAAGACAACCAAAAACATCAACTGATGAACAACACGTGAAGCAAATCAAGGATTTGGTGCTCCAAAATCGTCGATTGACAATTAGAGAACTTGCCGATACTGTAAACATTTCGTTTGGATCAGTCCAGACCATTTTGAAAGACCATTTGTGCTTGAGAAGAGTCAAATCTCGTTTGGTTCCGAAAACACTCAATTTTTTGGAAAAACAACGTTGCGTTGAAGTGTGTGAAACAATGATTTCTGACTACCAGGATAACATGAAACGCATGATAACTGGAGATGAGACTTGGATCTATGTGTACGACCCGGAAACAACCGACCAATCGAGCGAATATCGTGCAAAAGGTGAGGCAAGACCAAAAAGATCGCGCCAAAGTCGCTCAAAAATCAAAGTTTTGTTAACAGTTTTCTTCGATTATCGTGGTGTGGTGCATTATGAATTCCTTTCGCCGGGCCAAACTGTCAACAAGGAATATTATTTGAGTGTTATGCGTCGTTTGCGTGAAGCGTCTTCGCCTCAAGAGGCCAGATTTATGGGCAAACAACTCATGGTTTTTGCACTACGATAATGCGCCATCTCACACTGCACTGGTTCTTCGTGACCATTTCGCCAAAAACTCGATCCATATCGTTCCACAATCACCGTATTCGCCTGATTTAGCACCGTGTGACTTCTGGCTATTCAGTAAACTCAAAAGACCGCTCCGGGGACACCGTTTTGAATCGATTGAGGAGATACAAGCCGAAACGAAGAAGATATTGAAGGCCATTCCGGAAGAAGAGTTTTCAGAGTGTTTCGAGGATTGGAAAAAGCGTTGGCATAATACGTATTGCATCGGGAGGGGATTATTTTGAACGCGACGAATTTGATTTTGAAGAATAAATAAAGATTTTTTACTCTATAACAAAAATCTCATTTATATTTGATCACAGTACCTCACCGGGAGGATCATCAAATTAATAATAGATACGGTAGTGCATGGTTATGCCTTGCACACCGTATACGGATAGTCTCTACACTTACTAGGCGCTATCTGGGATTCCATCACTCATCTTTTATTACATCTGGGTACAAAAAATTTCAAAAGACCGAACAGGTCAGTGCACCAGAGTCTGATAATAAAATCCCCGAAAATCAAGCCATTACAACACAGGAATTAAATCAAATTTATCTCTTACTTCCACCCGAAGGAAAATCAACCTTTTCATTTGAAATAAAGGAAAAAATGCTCCTCCTTGTTATCTCCAAACATTTCTTGTTATTAATTATCCAATTATCTAATAGACATTGCAATTTTGTAGAAGTGAAGAAAGAAAAGAAGAAATGGAGCCAAAAAGTATTAATACAAACCAACTTACTCGAAGCTCGCTGGAATGCAAGATTTTGGAATCCCCGCTGTTATTTTGGGTTCGGTTGAAAACCGGAGAACCGGCTCTGCAAGATTTACGAGAAGAACTGGACTCCGAATGTGACGGAAGTCCCGGGAATTGATTTGTTAACCTCACTTGATTAAAGAGGACGAGCCCGTCGCTGTGGAGGACCATGGGGTATGGCAGCGGAGCCTTGTCACAAAGGTGGACCAAAAGAAGTGAGTGATGCGAATCGCCCTCCGAGACGAGGGGCGCCTCATCTGGCGTCCATTCCGGAACATCTACCGCCTAGAGGACAGATTCAGGACGCTGTCTTGGCAGGCGCTGATTTGCGGTCTAGCATACACCGGGCCTGCCAAGCCGGCAAAGATGTGGCCAGCGAAAACTAGGGCCTTAAGCCGAATCTTGGCAGAGGGCTAGACTGGATGGATCAACATCATCCACCCCCTAGGAGCCGGAGCCGCACTCGTTAAACTAGAATTAAGATGCGAAAACGGGCTCGGAGCGATAAATCTGCGAGACGCACTCGTGCGACTGGGTCATGCGAGCGTCGAAGGGAAGGTCACGGTAGATACCTTTCCGGTCGTTTAAATAATAGTAATATAATAGTAATAGTATTAGTAAGATTAATAATCAGCCTTTAGTTAATAAGTATAATAGTTTTTTTTATTTCATTTGTTTACATTAGCATTTAGCCAATTATCTTTATGAATTGGAAATCATTGTTTTTTCTCTTTCTTTTTTTTATATAATCTACACATTATTCCCCTGTTTTACATTTAGTTTTAGTTAACTGTGTCTTATTCTTTTTGTACTAACTTTGCGTTACGGTAGATTTACCTACTATATTCTTTTATGTTTTATTTTTCTCTTTTTTATATAATAAATTCCAATCTTAAGTTTAACCATTGACAATTCTAATTAATTTCTCTTATTTTAATACAAACTCCAAAAAGGGAATCTCCTTTTAAGCATGGCAATGGGGGAAAGAAAGTAAAACGTCAACCTATTCCCTATCACACTGATACTACCTGAGTGTCTGTTCCGGTACGGAATCGCTTTGACACTTTCATTCAACTGCAGGCACCCTAATCAGCAATGATATATAAAAAAATTCTCATCAATATCAGAGAGTTATAACTGCAAACCCTTATCCGTCCGCCCGAACAGCTGTAAATACGATCATCGCCTACTAAACCTAACAAAAAAAGAGAAAGACCTTACCTAGGTAGACGAGTCGCAAGGGTGGAGGCGAGGCAGGAAACAATTTAACGCGTTCTAACGCGTGACATTCAATGGCTATAGTACAGCCTACGTATTAAAACAAAAAAAAGGAGAAAAACATTTTCTGATAGTAAAGACTGTCAAAGGATGCGAAAAAATAGAGATCTAAATCCTAGATCGAGCGATACATAACCGATGGTATTCACGTGGTATATCGTATTAATTATTTTAATTCACTCTTCCCACATTTTACTAAGCCAACAATTGATTTTCTTCCCCTCAGTGCTCCGCAATTAAAAATCACAAATCTATTCAATAAAATTCTTCTCTCAAACCATTTTCCTTTCCTCACGTAAACAATTAAGTTATAAAAAGAAAGACGAAGAAAGATGATCCTTTTCCCTTCTTCCTTCTTAAAGAATTTCGACTGCATGGTGAAAAAAAGGCCCAAACGTTAAACCTAATGGTAATATAAAACCAATTGTGAGTCGAAAGGAAGGAATTACTTACTTTCATAAGAATATCTCATAGCAAATGTTGTGCACCCCCAACATTTGTCTAAGGCGAGGGGTGTTACATCCTGCGTACTCACAATTCCTCCCTTTCGAACAATCGCGAAGGACTTCGAAATATCTAGAAAAATTCATTTCTCGGCGAAAGTTATATTGTCCACTAAACGTTTTTTTCTCTTCCTTGAACAAATAGTCTCGGCGTCAACAGGACGGGAAAACCCGATAAAAGAAATTTTCCTAACGAGCCCATAAAACGGAGTAATAAACAGTTTGAAATTCCATTACGTAAATTGTAAATCTTTTTTTTATATATTTTTATTTCCCCCTTCCCAAAAGTCGGGGGCGGGAACTCAACTTAACCAACAGGGAAAAGCCGAGAAGCATTTTTCGAGATATGTATCACCTTAGTTGATAAATTAAATTTAATACGCCGTTAAGGCCAAAAATAAAAAAATTCAATTAGACATAAGGAACACGCCCTAGAACTTCCTTCATATCTCCAAAATCCTACATAAACCGACCGCGGCTCACTCTTTGTCTCTGTGCAACCTCTGTCTCTGTGCACTGTTACTTCTCCGTCTACTATAACCATTCTGTGCTCTCCAACCTCTGCAATTGCAAGGTTTCTGTCATCCAAGATTCTCACCGCAAAAGCTTCCTAGTGAACAAGTTTTGAACGTGCTTTTGTTAATCTGAGTGAGTATGTTCCGGCGGGCCAGGATCTCCAGCATCAGGGCTGTCATCCAAAGTAAGTGGAACTGTTTATTTCTTTCCGGTTTCCTTCCGTGCATATCTTCGCAACCCAAATTATATTTTAACATCCGTAACTTATATTCACTTAATAGTGAACAACGGAAGAATTAATCGAAAGCCGGCAACGGCGGGAAGCTAAGTTCCGAACGCGAAGCCTGTTGGATCAGGCCTATCGGGAATTCCTCCAATCCATCAACTCGGAGCTTCACCAACGGAGAACAGATTTCACACACCACCGCCGCGAGTCCCAACGCCTCGCACTTCATCCCCTGTTTTTCGCCTCCCCTTCACTTTCGTAAGTCTCAACGCCTCGCGCTCCATATCACCTATCTCCTCTCCCTCAATTTCGCGGGCCTCGACGCCTCGCGTTCCGTCGCCACCTCGCTCACAAATTCTCCCTTCACCAGCGAGTTCCACGTCGAGCGTGAAATTCGTAGAAATTCGAAGTTCCACCGATACCGCCAATACTCTATGAGGAGGAACTTACGTTTCACATCCTCGCGCAGTTTTCTATCTCCACCGAAACTCTTCCCCGAGGGATATTTACAATAGGCTCCCAATCCATCAACCTGACCACACTCCGGGAGCATGTAATACGCAACCGTCCTGATAACACCATCGCCACATATATCCCCGGAGTTCCTTATCCTTATTTAATCCCCGTCCAATATTTCTATAGAATGTTCCCACCAACAATCATGAGAATCCGCGAACTCTACTAATAATCTCCCCCCCCTTCGAATCTTCCACACACACACACACACACACACACACACACACACACACACACACACACACACACACACACACACACACACACACACACACACACACACACACACACACACACACACACACACACACACTTATTCATGTTCCCTTTAGAGATATGAGCAGCACCAAGTGTTTTTACATAAAAATTTTTTTTATTTAAATAAAATTTTATCATTTATTTTATTCTGTTATTTTTTAATTCTTTGTGATAAAAACGTAGGTTGAGTAAAGCAATTTTGTGATATAATAATATTTTAAAGCTAAATAATTACTACCACTTGGGTTAAAATAGAAAAAGAAGTCTTCTCTAAATGGATCTCTAAATGGATAGAAAGATATACATATAATTTGGTTTTTATTATTTTTAAATTAAAGATACTACTACTTCAGTTTTATTTTTTTAAAACAGTGGTCTATCAAATCTTTTATATGATTGAAATATATAATTTGACTAAAATGGACTTGTAGTTCCATGTTTATAGGACTATAACTTGGCGCCAATTATTGATATCAAATCTTTTATACAAATTTTACACTAATCATTTGAGTTGCCAATGTGGAAACGAAATTTTCTTTCTGAAGAATTAAGGTATATTAGTATCATTTGGGTGAGAATAGGAAAATTGGATTATAACTTGGCGCCATTGAAATCATTTATACAAATGATATCATTTGAATTGAGTTGACAATATGGAAACAAATTTTTTTGTTTTTTAATTAAAACTAGTACCATTTGAATTACAATAGGTAGGCTCTTCAATGAATACAAAGATCACAAAGATACTAGCATTTAGATTTTATTTTTTAGCTTGATCATAACTAAAATTGCATTAGATATGGCAATTTCGTAACATAACTTTTTTTAAAGAATTAAAACTACCATCACATGGGTTGGAGTAAAAAGAAAATAAAAGATATTGTCAATTAAATTTTATTTTTTTACTTGGTTAACAACAGTTTCTTTTTTTTTTTCAAGCGTCCACTATACTTGACACTCTTTGTTTAAAAAGGTAATTTTATAGTGATATCAGACATTTTGAAGCATTAACCATCTTTCTATATTTGTAAAGCGTATCTCAACATTTTAATACTTGATTTTTTTTCTAACACGCACAACGGGAATAAATAGGCTAAAGAACGAAAGAAAGAGCGAGACAGCATATTTAGTCTTTTTCCACGTGTCCAATTGGTCGACGATATCGTTGAGTTTCGCGGCGAGTTTGATAATTAGTCATAGTTCGTTTCGGAGTGTGATGTTTATGCGTTATATATATATAAATTGTTGTACCCCGGATGGGCTACAACGATAATATTAGGGATAGTCGGATTCGTTAAGCCTAAGGAGTTGGGACTCCGAGCAGGATCAAAAGAATGTAAGGATCTTCTTGAATTCACTAACACACTTTCTTTATTTTAATTGATTTATTTAATTAATGCACAAATTCTTGAGATTAGTATTTCTTATTTTATTACTTTACACACGGTTAAACGTCGGCGGGCGGCTCTGCGCGTATCGCGTTACTCTGGCGGCCGACGACCGAGTATGTCACCTCAGATGCTGATAGTACGGCTCGCGTGAACTTCGCCGCGCTTTTGTAATATCTTGCGCGATAATTATAATAATGATTCCGAACGACACGTTATTCTTGACTCTGTCGATTCTGCCTTGTGTAACCGGTTATATAGTTTGATCGATGCCCGATCAGCATTCCGATCGGTTGCGTCGATTGATCGCGTAATATTGATTGATCAATATCACGCCTGGTTCGATCAGCAATTTGAGGAATTTGCTGATAGACTTTTCACAATTGTTCGCAATGTTCTCGCGCGATGCATTTCTGCGGTCTTTCAAAAGACTGGTCGCAATTTCGGCGGTCACACATTTGTGTCGTCTTTCGAAAGACTTTTCGAGATTCATGCGGCCTAATTTTGTTGCCATGCGGACTACTTTTATTATTGGTTGTAGATCTGGCTACAACAAAATACTGAATTAATTATACGACTATAAAAACAATTACAGAGAATCGAAAGCCAAGTTGAAACATTTATGTAAAATGATAATGTTAATATGTCATTCAATTAATGTTTATAAATTTTTATAAAAAATGAAAATATAAAAATTTTTATAAAAAATGAAATAAAAAATACTAAAAATACTAAAATGAGTTAATTAGTTGAAAAAATCTGAAGTCAAATTGAAATATTCATGTAATAAAATGTTAACGTTTATATATTTTTATACTCATATATGTTACAATAAAATATAATATATGCATTCTTCTTAACCTTATCCTTTGCCGTTCAATTAATCCTAATTAATTAATTTTAGCATTTTTTCTCCACTACAGTTAGATAAAGCTAGTTATTTTATATTATACATATGTATATGTATATGTATATGATCTAAATTGAAGTGTTCATATAATAAAATGGTAATTTATACATATTTCTATACTCTAAAGCTATATTTTAACTTCACACTTAATTTATAAGATTTTATTCACCTATATATATAGGTCCTTTTAGAGTATCGTTTATGTCTCTTTTAAACATTGTTTTCTTGTACACACATACTAGATCTTTTTAGGGTATTATTTGACATTTCTTTTGAACATTGATAATTTTTATGTAACTTTTATTTAAACTTGATGTAACTTTTATTTAAACCTGCAAGAAGAAGAAACGTTAAAATAAATAAATATCTTTTTTTTATAAACAAAATAAAAGAATTACAAAATTTATTAATTAATTACACAACTACAGAAACAGTTATAAAGAATCGAAAGCCAAGTTAAATAATGTTAATATTAATTGAAACATTTATTTTAAAATGATAATGTTAATATTAACATTTCACTTGGCTTCCTATTCTTCTGAACTTATTTCTTTGTCATTCAATTAATAATTAATTAATTTTAGCATTTTTTCTCAACCACAGTTAAAACTAGTTATTTTATATTATATAAATATGTATATGAATATGATCCAGAAACAAATGAAAACATCAAATTGAAATGTTCATATAATAAATAAAAATAGTAACATTAATATTTCTATATTCATCTAAAGCCATATTTTAATTTCGCGCTTAATTTAGAAGATTTCAATCATTTCACCCATACATATCAGGTTCTTTTAGAGTATTGTTTATGTCTCTTTTAAACATTGTTTTGTTGTACACACATACTAGATCCTTTTAGGGTATTATTTAACATCTCTTTTGAACATTTTGAAACATTTTTTATCTTGTAGCATTGCATGTTTTTAAAACGGTCATCCATCCTACTTGGGATCCTGCTCGATACTGCTTAACTTCTATAATGGGATGAAACCTGCAACTGAAATAATATAAGTGCACACGGAATTTTGATATAAAATATGATAGATCCGGTTAATAAATGTTACTATCCCTAATAGCACTCGTCTATTCTGAGAACGTTCCACAGAATATCATACAAGTATATTCGAGATATTCTCCGAACATTCGAACTTTAGATCTGGTTAATGAATGTTACTATATTGTCATATAAATAGTCTTAATTTTAAAATCTCGATTGCATATGTAATTCTTGTGGATAATTTACATATTACATATATAGATGCGTGAACTTATATTGTTGAATGAGAATTATTTTTATTATGAAAATTGTTTATAAATTGTTGAATATATTTTGTTTATTTGTTTTTGAATTTGTCAATAATTGTATTAAATATAGGAAATATTTTTCTTATTTTCTTATTTATATATTATTTATATATTACAGTTAATTAAAAAAGATAATGATTAATAATGTTATTTTATTATTTATTCATTAAAAATGATGATTAAATGACAATATATTTATAACAATAATTTCATGACAAATATTACGTTTATTTTACGTTATTATTTAGTATACTGACGTCGAATGACGAAAAATAATCTTAAATCTTAAATCATCGTCATAATGATGTCATCTTGCTACTTGGGATATGACAAATGATATTCTACACAGATTTTATACGAATAATCTTAGTATCTTCGATATAATCACAGTACATTCAGTATAAATATAAAATATTCGTATGAGATCATGTGCTGATAGGGTATATTTGATATATTCTGAAGATGAGTTTAAAAATATACGAGAAATGATATACCACCAAGATGAATGTTCTCAGATGAATGTTCTCTGGTATATTAGGCAATAGTATGTATGACCACAGTACTTTCGATACGGTAGAATATTCGAATGATATCATATGCTATTAGGGTATATTGTCATATAGATACCCGTATGGAAAGGAACTATTGAGAACTATTCAGATTTCTACAGTTACCATTCAATTTCTGTAGTAACTTGAGTAGTAACTATTGGCGATTACATGCATGCATAGTAATTGAATAGTAACTGCGACTATTGGCGAATAGTTCTGAAAACCAACTATTGGCGTCTACATGCATAAATAATAATTAAATATTAACTACGATTATTGGCGAATAATTCTAAAAAGTAACTATTCGTGATATCATGAGTGAATAATTCAATAGTAACTATGAGTATTCACAAATATTATTAACAATATAATAATAATAAAATTGTAAATCCGAACATGACATTTTTTTTATGTTCGGTTTCAAAATACTTCACACAGACGTACACGTATATACTCTGCAAATTATAGAATATTTACTTATTGATATTTACTATAGAATAGATTTTGTGCAATTTATATATTTATATTTAATTATAAAAATTGCAAAATTGAACATTTTACAATAAATGATCGTTATTATACATTATTATAATATATTTATGCATTATATTTACATTATAAATTCTTATTTAGCGGAAACAAGCACCGATTATTATTCGTAAATGGCAAATTTAAGCATTTCGCTAATAACATTTCTGGGCGGATACATATAAAGTCATTTGAAGATTCTACAACCGCAGAAAATAAATCTGATGAAAAAAATTTATTTTAAACATTTGTGCATTATGTTTTAATAGCTTGTATCCTATTATAATGCATATTTTTTCTCCATTTGTTGTGGAAATTACAACTAAAATATCTTTAATTTTCATATATTCATTTGTAAGCAATACTGTACAGTTATCTCTTTTTGTAAAGCGATTATATTCACAACTATGGTATTCTATAGTATTATAACAGATTCGAGTGTAGAACTATTTGCTATTTCTGCAATCTCCTCTTGAAGAAAGTGTTCAATTAACATTTTCTTCACATCTGATAATTTTACATTTCTAGAACTTCCTGACACTTTCAAATGTGATCCGACATCTACAAAACATTGATTGAAATTTTTATATAAACATCACTCTATCAATCTACGTGCTTCAAAACTATAATAATTATCTTGATGTAAATGATTTTCAAATACTGATTTGACATATTTTAATCGAAAATAATTTTTACATATTTGTTGGGAAATTTATTGAGTACCTTTAATAAAATGTTTTAAAATCCCATTATAATGTTCGAAGAGAAATGTAGACCACGCCCATAGAGCACCATAACATTCGTACGAAATGAGATATATGTAATAAGCAATGCATATTGAATGTCATGAAGCGTGGTCCATAAATTTTCTCGATGTTCAGAACAAAATATCATAATGCAAATATCGTCTTCGGCAAGGATAAATTCGTTATTATCAATGTTATCTTTTAAAAAGATGTGTATGCTGTATACAAATAAGAACCAATGTTTAACGTATTCATTATTTAATTTTTCAGTTAAACATATTATAGAATAATATAAGAACCAGTTTTTCCATTCGGAAGTCTTATAAAATTTTCTTTCTTGAACTATTCGTGGTATTCTGTCAATTTCAATAGTAGGATTAAACGATAGAAGTTTAATATTTATATCTTCAATATGTTTTCCCAAATACCATATTTCATCATGATTTGATATATCAAACTATTCACAAAAAAACATTTTCGTTATCCCAAGTAATACATCGTGCATGTAATCTGGCGGAAAAGAATTAGTGACTGAAAAATTAGGTATGAGCATAGATATACCCTTTAATTCCATGCACTGGACTCTTCCATGATTTCACAGACCTTTTCACGCTCGTGTTGTTCGATACAACGGAGTGTTTGCAAGTCTCCACAGTAAACACGGGAATGTCCCTTTTTAACGGCAATATATTCGCCTGGATGAAGACAAAATAAACAATCATATTTACCATTAAATTGATGAATATTTTGCAGGATATGGGACCATTTATTATGGATTTAATAAAGTTACATGACAAGGGTTTTGAATTCATTGAACCGGATCACAATAACATTGTTACAATTCATGTTCATGTACTTTTTTCTCCAGTCCATGCAGTAGCTACTGCCCTGGCAGAACAAAAAAATGCTTTTTAGCTCGAGCAATACTTGAAAAATCTTTTAAAAATAAATTTGATTACATATATCTTGAGGCAAATAACAGTCAATTAATTGCAACAAACCGTCTAAAGCTACATCTGATAAATTAAACGAATTAGCATATGCTAAAATTAATAATTCGTTTTCTTGTTTATTGAGCCGACATCCGTCATATAAAGGTTTTCTTAGTGGAAACTGAGGCTGAAACAACATAATTATTTAAATTATAAAATAAGAAGGTAAAACTTTCAAGAAATTCAAATAATTTTAAATAATTTAATAATCTCTAATTTAAAAAGGCTTCCATGGGTTTTTTATTGGTTTTATGTGTGTGTGCATGTGTGCGCGTGCGTGCGTGCATGCGCATATACTATAGGCCTTTATTAGAATTGTTAAATTTGAATTTGAAATATCTATGTTTACTTATGATTTATAACTTATCTTTTTAATGACATTATCTGAGTTTTCTTTACCTCAGGTTGTGCTTCAGGATAAACAAACTCATTAATATTATTTTCTTGTTGTAAAGAATTATCTACAGAGACATTAACTTCTTGAAATGTGACATCTGTATCATCACTACTACTTTCGTTGATTGATGTACGTGCATCATCTAAATTGTTGCTATTTTCCTTATCAGATGAATTGTTTAATACTCCATGATATGAACTTATTGATTCATGAAGTACATCACTATTGACTGCAATCCTATTCTAAAATTAGACAATATATTCCTTAGATTTAAAATTTCTTTAGTCTAAATGGAATTATATTGTAATTTATAGATATATTCTACATTTATAAATTTAAATTCAAAACTTTTATATTTATTTTTATATTTACTTAAAATATAAATTTAAAGATATTAAAGAAACATTAAATTACTATTTAGAAAAAGTACTATTTTTATATTTATATTTTTATCTGACCTCAAATTGTGATTGATGAACATTTTCTATGATGATTTCGAGTCGATCATTTGCTCCAAGGCTATTTTTATGTTCATTAGACATGTCTGATTCTTGCAGATCGGAATTGTCGCTAACTTTTGTTTCTAATGAAATGGTTTCCAGAACTGACGAATCTACTTGATTTATATTATCATTGTTTCTTTTCTAGAATTTATAAAGAATTGTTTTACGAAATTTACTTGTTAATCATAAAATAAACTAATTATAAATGATAATAAAATAAATGACGTCTTTTGAACTAAATAAAGAATATTTTTCATTCAGCTTTTATGCATTAATGTTCATATAAAAAGAATTTTATTTTACTCCAGAAATCATACATTCATGTAATTATTTTTGGTAATTTCAAATCATGTTGTACGCAAAGATGTTAAAGTATTGAAATTAATTCAGATAAATGACTGATTCAGATGAATCAAATAAAAAGTACGTAAAATATGTTTCTCGTAATAAATATTATATGTAAATATTAAATATATTAGGCATGATATTTTCCTTGACTAAGTAATCATTACAAATACTGAATATTATTTATATGTAAATACCTTTGCAGCAGTATCAATTATCATTGCGATATAGCGGTTTTGTAAAGTTTGTCTCGGTATTCGACTATCACGATTATTCTCATCGACATCTAGATATCTTTTTCTTCGTCTCTGATTTTCACTCTTGATATCTAAGTATTAATAATGAAATCTTTACCTTAATATAAAAGAAAAATGGGTAATTATTTAAAATAGTCTTGTCACCTCCGATTTTGAAATAGAGTTCAGTCTTTTAATAAAATTTTGTAACGATAAGAATAAAGTGGCTGTATACTTTCAAACATTGTGTGATTTAGGCAATGTTACTTTAAGCGACATAATTGCACAAAAAAAAGTAGTGAAAGTGCATTGGCCAATAGACGTCGAAATTGGCTCGTCACCGAATATTAAAAAAAAATTACAAAAGGCAAACTTCGAAATTCATCCAGTAATGATTCTAGCTTCTGGGAGTAAAATTATATTAATGAAAGCAGTTACGTGGTAGTTGTGTGTTTACTAAGTATAGTAAAATAAACAATAGAGTAAAATAAACGACATTAAATTACAATGAATATTTTCATGAGATCATAATGATATAATGAAAAGTTATTATTGTTCTTACTAAATCAATTTCAGTAATAGCAATTAATGATATTTTGAATATTTATAATCGTTAAAATAAGAAGGGAGGGTGTGCGTTACGGCGGGGCCCGACCACGAACCAATCGTGAAACTCGTAATTATTTTGCGAAAAAATACCACCTCAGCCAGGAATCGAACCTGGATCTCCTGCTTACCGGGCAAGCATCTTATCCCTTCGACTACCGAGGCATGTGATGATATTTATCGCAAATAACGTGTTTAGAATAACACGTCACAATTCAATGATACACATATATACATATATTACAATATACATATATACATGTATTCTTTCGAATCCCCACGACCAGTACTCCAGAGAGATGATGGTCCTATTCTCTCGATGGATGCAGATTGGACTGCAGCGGCGACACCCTCCAACGCCATTGGCAAATATACAAATAATCCTCCTGGAGCACAACAGGAGAGATTGCATCAAGCATGGCTCGAGCCCCCGAATAAGAAGGGAGAGTGTGCGTCACGGCGGGGCCCGACCACGAACCGGTCGTGAAAACTCGTAATTATTTTGCGAAAAAATACTACCTCAGCCAGGAATCTGGATCGAACCTGGATCTCTTGCTTACCGGACAGGCATCTTATTCCTTCGACTACCGAGGCATGAAATTCTGAACATCGTGTTTCTATTTTTATAATAAAATAAACACATAGAGATATATTGTTTCAGTGCCTTAAAATCCATCGAAATGTTTACGTTTAATTACGGCGTATAATTGCGGACACTAACACTTTTAAAATTCTTAAAGACATCATTATTAGATCTAACGGTTCAATTATTCGAAATTTATAACAAAATGATGTGTCACACAAATATTTCTAACATTTTTTCTCTTAAATATGTCAAATATATATATGTACAAATTATTATAAGTAGTAATATAGGGCCGGTTCTAACTCAGAAGCGTTGAGGGGGGTGCGGGTGTGCGGGGGAACGGCGCGCAACCGAGGAGTTCCGGGAGAGGGGGAGGGGGGACGGCGCGTGTTGGGCGACCCAGTGCCAGTTGAATGTAAACAGCGTGCGATTGAATCGACGATTGATGCCTTCAGAGCACCGTGATAAATAATTACAAAAAGATAAATAACGAAGATGATATAAAAAATTGGACGCGTGGACATGACATCAGAGGGAGGGGGGGGGCCCGCCGCCGCCGCCACCGCCGCGCCCGCCGCGCTCGCCACCGCCCCCGCCGCGCCCGCTGCCGAGTAAAAAATAAATATCTCTCTCTCGTATATCTATTATCTCTTCCGTTGCGGCTCTCTCTCTTCCTCTTTTCTTAAGTTCTCTCTCTTTCCACCAAGGTATCTTGTTTTGTCTTGATATCTTTTGTAATTTTAATTTTTTAAATTAATTATTTTATTTAAAATTAATTATTTATTTAAAATTAATTATTTATTTAAAATTAATTATTTATTTAAAATTAATTATTTTTTAAAGGAGATTTTTTTAAATATTAGTAATTTATTATTATTATGAGTGATATTATTATTCGCGACAAGATGCGTCGGCACGCGACTCGTTATCGCAGCGCAACCTGAAACCGCTGAATTGAAAGAAAGAATGGAGAATAAACCGAGTAATATTTATCATAATATACATTTATTGGTCATGTAATGCATAGTGTACAATATTATCTATTGTGTACGCTAATAATTCACAATCTATAATCGAAGTTTTGTTCTTAATTTTATGGTTGATAATATTTATTTTTTTATCTACTTTATATATCATTTGATACACTCCGAAATTAAATATCACATGCGAAAATATTCCACATAGGTCGATGGTATGAAATATATATCTTTAAAACGGTAAAATCATTTTATCGGACACGTGTTAAAAATTACAAACTTGCAATTTTATGTAGGTCAATGAAATATATTTTATTAAACATAAATAATGAAACATAACGAAATATAAAAAAACATTAATTTAAGAATGTAATATGATGGAATACAACATATACAATATGTTAGAAAATAAATTCTAAAATACTGAAATTTTAAAATATATAAATATATAATATTCCATATAAAATATAAAATGTAAAAAATATTATAAAATATTATTTAGTAACTTAAATTTAATTTTCTTCGTCTTGTAATATATCTATCTCATCTAACCAATAATATTTTTCATTATTAATTATAAACTCTTTAATACACTCGCGACAATCTGAAGCTATATTATATTCCATTAAAAGTTTATGACAAATAAAACATTTTCTTTTTAATTCATAATTTTCTCACTACTTTACATAATGTGTGCCAATTTGTTATTGCTACTCGAACATGATTAAAGTCTTGCACTTCTGCATGAAAGCAGTCTTCGCATATCCTTCGAAAAGGAGCGTCATCTTCTCTGTAGATGACACTGGCAGAGTTTATAGCTTTTACGCATGTTCCCAGCAGAAGTGGCTTGTAAGTTTCCGGATACTCCTCCGGGATGACTCCGTCTACTGCTTTCACGCTTTCTTGGCTCCTTGGCGGTTTCATCTTTTGATTTTATTTCACAATTAATATTATATTTTATTTAACTCACTTAAATTTTTTTCTTTTATAATATTTATCTTATAAGTTTCTCGCACTTAGTAGTCAGTCAGTAGAACTTGCACTTAATACTTGATGAATCGAGTCTGAACGTCTACTGACGGTTAAGGACTCCTTCGTCTCAGTCGGTATCGTCTTCAATCAGTATCATCACTGTCATAATCAGAGTCTTCGAGCACTTCTTCATCCACATACCGCGGGATTAACCCGCGGGGGGACTTCTAAATAATTATTCTCCTCCTCTTCCTCTTCTTCCTGTGCCAAAGCCAATGAACGAATATATTACAAGGGTATTGACCACGGCAATTGTGCAACACCAATGAGAGGGTTGTTGTCAATATAATAAATAAGTTGTTCTTCCACATATACCACAAAATTACCACGGTACTCTGCCCCGTTGAATCTTGCGCAGATAATGACGCGTGGTAATGCCATTGCGAAAACGTTGCACTCAAAGTTCTTCACTCAAAAGCAATTGTTTTTTTCACGCACCAGTGATTCTTCGCGAACAAAATTATTATCGAGGCCACGAAGACGTTTCAATGATATGCCTCCACAAGACTCATTGCATGAGACTGAACGCGGCGTGTCAAGAGAAACGCCGATACTCCGGCTGCTATAAACAAATCGGGGAGACCTATGATGATGATGATGTTCCGATTTAGACACAATTATCGATGATATATAATGGGTCATGGGGTGTGCAGGATCACAGTAGATGGATTTTTTAAATCGTGATTCAATTTCTTTGTCATGTCCATGACCGACACACTGACCTACATTCCTGCTCGACGCGCGCGAGTCACCTCGGCAAGATAAACTTCTCGGTGTTATATGATAAGGAGCGGTACGTCGATCATTAGAATTATCAACGCATGGGAAAGAAATAAAAAACATAATTAGTAGATAACCACAGGGGGTCCTAAGCCCCCCGGAGACAAAGGGGGGGTGAGGGGAGGGGGGTCATAGAATCCCCAGGGGGTTTGTATCCAATCCTGTCAGTAAGAATGGTTTTCTTTCCTCGGGGTTCGAATCCGGGGAGCATGGTTTTCTTTCCCCAGGGGTTCGTATCCGGGGAGAGGAGAAGGTGGATCCCTCTGGCGGTCGTCGAGACGGGTTTGTCCCTCTCGGTCGGTAAGGCGGTCGCGGGGTTTCCCCGGGTCGGATTCCCCGTCCTCGACATCGCCCTAGCGTTTTTTTTCTTTTCGGGTGCGTTCTTGACGCCGCCCTAGCATTTTCCGCGCGGTCTAGCGTTTTCCGCGCGGTCTGGCGCTCTCCGCGTGACCTCGGGCGCGTCTTCGACATCGCCCTAGCGTTTTTTCCGCGCGATCTAGCGCGTCCCGTTTCGCGGGATGCCGCGGTTTGTCGCGTCGCCCTAGTGTCTTTCGCGGGGTGTGGCGCTTCCCGCGGCGTTTTCCGCGGGGTCTAGCGCGTCCTGTTTTTCGCGGGATGCCCGCGGTTTGTCGCGTCGCTTTAGGAGTGCTCGTGTCTAGACGTTGTTTGCAGGATGTTACGGTTTGTCGCGTCGCCTTAGACGCGTGTCTGTTTTCCATAACGGGCGCGTCGTCGCGTCGTTCGCAGGATGTTGCGGTTTGTCGCGTCGCCTTAGACGCGTGTCTGTTTTCCATAACGTCCCGATTAGGCGCGTCGAGGCGATTCGCGTTTTCCGCCGGATCTAGCGCGTCCTGTTTACGCCGCTTTAAAGAGTATTTAACTAGGAGTGTCGACGATATATTGTTAGTTTGCGAGATGGAGAGTCAGTCTAATGTTTCGGAGAGTCAGTTTAATGTTCTGGAAAGTCAATTGAAGGATCCGGAGATAATATCGCTCTTAGACGATTCGCTCGAATTTTCGAGAGAGATGGAACGCGAGATAGTGGAACGGGAGAAACGCGCGATGACGATGGGGCGTGAGAAACGGCCTACGATCGAGCGGGAAGAGGAGAATGAGATATCGGCGGAGGTCGAGAGCGACGCGATCGAGAGCGACGCGGTCGACTCGCTCGAGTTGATGCGCGCGATGTGGACGTCTATGCATTCGGCGGCGTGTAATTTGCGGCTGATGATGGCGTTTCTGTCTAAACATCTGGCGGTTCACCGAGGAACGGAGCTGATCGCGCGTATACGCGAGGCCGAGCATATGAAGAACGCTATACGTATCGTCACTGACGTCTGGAGTCGAAAGGGTCCGTGGAACTCGTACTGTTCTGGGGACAGCATGGTTCGCTTGGTCGAGAGTTCCGCGACGCCGGACGAGCGTGCGTCGCTTATGAAGATCGAGGTAACGAAGGAGGCTTCCTCGAGTTGGCTACGAGATTACTGGGAATATCTGGCGCGTTTGAAAACGACGAAGGGGGACCTCGACGACGAGTACGAGAAGTATCTTGCGCATCTGAGTACTACGAGAGGGAATGATGAAAGTTGTGGCAGTGGTTTAGACGCGTTGTTCACGTCTTTATCTGGAGATAAGGAGGAGGCTGATCGATTCGTTCAGTACGTGACGAAGTTGAAGGGTGGACGACAGCTCGAGGCGAGATCTCCGGGCGAGAAAGGGACCGATTGTGAATTGGAATGTACGTGTATAACGTCAAGGATATAGTTAAGAAGAAGAGACGCACCTGGTGAAAATACGCGAAATTGAGAGTTCAATTTTTAAACTCCGTGTCGGATCGGAAGAAGCAGTTGATGCAACAGTTGATAGATCGAGTCGCCGATGATCTGAGGAGAGTGCTCGGAGTGCGCGGGGAAGCGAGAAGCGTCGAGTGCGACAGCGAGTAGGGACGTATAGCTATGACGCTCGCGCGAATTAGCGTCAGGGGTATCGATTGTAGCGAAGAGCGCGAGTATATGTAAAAGAGAATTTACTAATATGTTTATGTAAAAGAATATATATTAATATGTATACTAATTCGATTGTAGCGAAGAGCGCGAGTATATGTAAAAGAGAATGTACTAATATGTCTATGTAAAAGAATATATATTAATAATATGTATACTAATATGAATATATGTATAAGAATATGTACACAAATATATGTGTAAAAGTGTGTGTACAAATAAATGATGCCGAGTAATAAAAAAAACAACAAATATATGTACGAGATATACTGAAATAAAGAAAGAGTAATGCGAATCGTCATTAATACGCATCGTTGTTGCGTCGATTAACCGATTGTGAGAGAGAGAGTTTTTTCTCGTTTCGAGAACGTATGAGAGAGAGAGACGAGAGTGGAAATCGCGCGAGAAGGAAATTGTCGTAGGAGTATTAATAACGAGGGAATGTTTCATTAGGAATGTGAATGTTGTGCGATGCGTCATTTTCGCGCTCGTTACGCGTGACTACGGGAAGTCTGACCGCAACGGCGATAGAAGATTAGTCTATCGTTTATTTCGTTTCTATTCTATCGCTATTCTATCGTTGTCATGCTTTTACTTTTGTTCTCTATTGTGTACTTTTTAATGATAAATTTTCGCGACTCGGATCGACTCATCGCGTCGGTCTCCGCCCTCTCGCGACCGATGGCAACATCGATCGAGCGGTTCGCGCGTATTTCGGTCGGCGACGCGCAGTGTCGATTAGACTCCCGTCTCGCGCGATGATGATGCCCGCGCGCGGGATCGCCGTGATCGCGTGCGCGATAGCCGTTATCGCGGCGACTCGCGACTCCGTCGCTGATAGCGACTCCACCGCCGATAGCAACGAGGAGGCGATTCGGTTTTTGCAAACCTACGGATACCTGGACGGCGATAACGTGCAAACGATATCAGATAACGCGATGTTGGCTCTGAGACACGCGGTTGCGCTTTTCCAGGAGTATTATCGTATACCTGGTGATGGTGTTCTTAACGAAGCTACATTGGAACAGATGCGTAAACCGCGATGCGGCGTCAAAGATATATCGAGTGACTTGGACAAATCTCCGAGAAAATGGGCGAAGACGCATCTCACTTGGAACTTTCACCTGCCGAGCGAGAGCGTTCTACGAGTCACCGAGGTCGCGTTCGAGATGTGGGCTGTGAATTCGTCGCTGACGTTCGAGTGCGATTCGATGAATCCCGATATCGTGATATCGTTTCGGAAGAGTTTTCACACGTTCGTAGATCCTCGGCATCGAAGTAGCCGAATATGTCCGTCGTTGTTGGACGGACCAGGAAACGTGCTAGCTCACGCTTTTTTACCATCGTCCGAAGTGTCGGAGGTGCACGTGGATAACGCGGAGAAGTGGCACATCGAGTTGACCGCTAATCCTGACGATACGATTCATCTGCTGCATACGTTGACGCACGAGATCGGTCACGCGTTAGGATTACATCACATTCCTCTGAAAAATGCAATAATGTACGCTTTTGTTCCCTCTAAGACCTTTCCCGTGCGATTGAGCGAGGCGGATTTTCTCGCCATTCAAAATTTATACGGTTTAAGAAATAAGAGCGAAATTGCGGGACCAGTTACGACGACCGTAGCGACGACCACGATCGCGACGCGCGACACGGGAGATTCCGCGGATCTGTGCGCGTTGCGACGCGTCGATGCGGTGTTGGTGTTAGAAAATAGAATGTACGTGGCGTATCGACGCCACTTATGGTCGATCGATCTAAACGGAAAATCTTACGGCAGGCCGTTGTTACTGACGGACTATCTGCGTTTTCTTCCCGATAATTTTACGCGTTTGGCGGGCGCGTATCGACGACCCTCGGACCAACTCGTATTGTTCGTAGACGATACGGTTTACATGATAGAATATCCGAGTTTCGAGCTAATACCGGGTTGGCCGAGGAAATTGAAGGATATGAATCTTCCTCCCAACGCGAAAATCAACTGTGGTTAATACTAACGCGGGGCGAACGTTCGCGATTTACAACGACGAGATCGTGGCCGAGATCGACGATTGCTCGATGATAGCCGTTAGACATAACTCGTTGCACGCGATATTTCCGGGGATTCCACCCGCTGTAACGTCCGCCGTTCGATACATCGACGATAATCTGTACTTTCTCGTTAAACGACAGTTCTTCAAGTACAACGAATTTACTAGAAGTGTAACTATGGCTGGTAAATTTGATTTAGAGATTTTTAGTATCGTGTGTCCAAGGGACGGACTGTTAGAGCAATTGCGCGCTCTTTTGAAAAGACTCGCTCAGATGAGGAATGTATTTTCGAGCGAGGATGATTTAGAAGAGGAGAGGGAGGAGGAAGAGGCACGGAAGTTTTCGTATAGTGTATAGAGCTAAGGATACGAAACATTTACGAACAGTATCGCGCGATCTCTTCGATCGTAAAGATGTACGATATCGAGCACTCGCAGGATTCCGAGACGCGCCGAGTCGACGAGAGCGACGACGTGAAAAGGAGGAAAAGGACGCTCGACGATGACAGGCCGATCGCGTCGAGTCATAGTAACGCCGGTTGTACGAACAATCCAGTTAGAATTCTAGAACGAAAATATTCCTTGACTAAGACGGGATACAAGTTTCTTAATGTATGTGTCACTCTTGAACGCTCCTCGCGCGTGAATATTATCCTGGGAGATAGTCATGGCAAGGAGGTCTCGATGTCGCCCGATACGTGGAGACAGCTTGTCGAGCAACGACACGTTCTCTCGAAGTATCTGCAGAGTACCAACGGAGAACCGTCCTTTCCCGCCCCGTCGCATATTGGAAATATGACCGTGCGTTTCGGAAAAATCAACAACTTGACGATATTACGCCTGGAAACATCCGCGGCTCGCTTGGCCATGTCGAAGGAAACAGTGAATAACATGTTCGAGCTCGAGCATTGCATCAGCAGACTCGTCATCTCGTTGACCAAGATATTAGGAAAAATCGATGCGAAATTGGCGCGTTTCAAGGATATCGCGTTCACTGCTAAGGATACGGAAAATATCTCGAGAGTCATACGCGATAGCGATGCCTACGATCGTAACGATATTATCGATTGCGAACTCGTTGCTCTGTACTTTGGATCGTAACGACATTATCGATTGCGAACTCGTTGCTCTGTACTTTGGGATGTAAGATTGAGATGAAATAAAGTGAGATATATCGTAAACAATGTTTTTGTATTTCCTCAAGCATGTATATATAAGTATAGCGAGCGATAAAAGAATTCGATTATAGTATAAGCAATGAATCTAATTATAATATATAAGCACTGAATCTGATATATAATACAATAATTAAAAACCAATCTGACATATGATATAAGTTGTTAAAGCGATATTACAATTCGGTGATACATTCCCGTCGTTTCGACCACCAGTCGTACAGTTTGCACACGTTCTCCATAGCGCAATGCTTCGCGTGACGCTCGCAGTGAAATGCTCGAACGTCGTCCAGAGTGCTTAGGCGCCCTATATCCTCGAAATCCGCGTCGATAGTCTCGACGATCACGTCGTGGTCCGCGATGAAGTCGCAGCCGAGAATTTCCTCTAACCACTTCTTTTTCTCCAAGCCTTTGACGTACACTCGTTTAGGCGCGTCTCGCGATTGATCGCACACGCCGTTTCGAATCACGTGCTTCGAGAGTCTGTATGCGACGTCGCCGTCGCTCCACTGCAGGCCGTGATGATTGGAGGTTATCCAGCACGCTTTAGATTTTTCCGTCTTTGTAAGAAGATTCCAGGGTATCGCTTCTCGAAATATTCGATGAGTTAGCTCTTTTCCATTTTTTAATATCGCCACCTCTTTAACCATAAATTTCTCCCGAACGGTAAAACCTTGCAGATCGACGAAGATCGGTACGTTTGGCATCGTTCTCGTAGGAAAACCGCGATCACGTGAGTTTACGTACGACGTTCGTCAGTGGGTTATACTCTACAACTCTATCGTGAATGATGAGACAATAAGCCGTTGTGTTAGCCGGAACGTTCTCTTTGCATTCGAATTCTACACGAACGTCGACGGTGGCGCTCTTGATCGATTCGTTCTGGCGGGAGCAATCGATGACCACTAGCGGACCGTATTGCAGAAATCTAGTGACAGTCATGAACGGTTCGCAGGTCTCGCACCCGTAATACGTCTTTCGAAATTTCAGATACATATCGTACAGCACTGCGAACTTGTTACGCTCGAAATCTAGATTCATATCGTCGTAGGGATAGAACTCGGAATTCAAATAGAGTTTTACATTAGTCAGCTTGCAATCGTCGAATTTAGAAACGTCTTCCGACGGTACGTTTTTCCTTCCGGTCTGTAGCGCGAAGATCACGTATCGTGGTTTCTCCAATTGCGTCGCCGCTTTTACCGCCCAGGAATGCTTGGTCGTACTTTGCAACAGCGGAAATTCGTACAGATCCCACGAACGAAAGCCCATGCTCAGATATCGTCCACTGTCCAACGTTCGCAGAAGCGACAGTTTGTTAACGTCATTAAGTATCACGTGTGGCATTCGCCACTGTATTCTCAACAAGGTGATCTTTGGTCTCTGATCTGAATGTGCCACGACGCAATTGATATCGTTGCGAGCGCGTATCAGAATGAGTTCGTGTCGCGCGTTTATCACTATGCGTTTGTAATCCTCGCAGAAACCGAGGAGTACGTTGAGAGGCACGCAAAAGTTGAAATCGTCCAACGCTATAGGCGGTATTTCCCATCCGGTGTTCTGTAAAGCTCTATCTCTCTCGTAGCTCAACGATGCGTAGTTTTTCATCAAGGTCGTTATGCCAACGTTTCTGCTCTTATCGATCTCCACGCCATTGAGCTCGTATCGAATCTCGTCGAACATAAACGCGACGCAGTTGTTGACTAGCCTCGCTCTCGTAACTTCCTTCGCCGTGCCTTCCTTCGTCGTTCCTTCCTTCGCGCTCTCTCTCATCGCGAATTTTCCCTCGATGTATAGAAAACTTTCGCATGGCAACGTATACAGATCTTGTTGCTGTATAGGTATTCGTATCTCGTCGCTGTATCCGAACGTTGTGTTAGCGTACGGATTGTAAGTGTGGGTTTCTATTCTCACGATACGATCGTCAAAGATCGGGGCACCTCCGATACTTAAAATGTCGCTCGCCATGTCGATTCTTCACGACGAAACCTAAAGATCTTAAGAACGCAACGTTCGCAGCGTTCAGCTCGTTCGCTCTTCCTCGCGCGCCTTCCTCGTCGCGTCGTTTTGCGGTAGGATCGCGGATGTAGCGTTTGCGTCTCCTCCTCCTCTCGTGTACCACTCGTTCAGAACGAGCATCTTTCGCTCTCGCGCATTTCTCTCTCTAATGCCTTCGTCGTCGCACGTGAAGTCGCGCCGTTATCTCCTCTCCGCGAAAATCGATCGGTCGTCCGTCTTGATCCACGACTCGAAGCGTGATATCGGTAACGTTTCGCGCGATGATCGGAAAGTAAATGATCGATGTCGGAGCGTTCGACAGCTTATATCCCGGAGGAACGTTCGGCGAAAACTCGTGTATCGTGTGAACCGGCTCGTTGTTGCTGTACGCACCCGCGGTGATATTGCACTCCACCCGAATGATATTCACGCTCATGATATTCACGGGTCCGTCGGAAGTGTGCCATTTGTTCGGTCGTAGCACGCGCGACGACGAGAATCCCAGGAGCGAACCGATGTTGTTCGGTTTCGCGAAATCGATTTGATGTTCGCACCTGATCTCGCTTTTCATAGTGTTCTCATTGGCTCGAATGATTAGAGACCGCGCGCTCCTCTCGCCCTCGTCGCTCTCGTCGTAAACGATGTCGTCGCTCTCGTCATCGTCGCTCGTCCTCTTGCTTTCGTCGATCTTTCGCTTTTTAGAGATAGCGGCGTTCAGATATCTTTCTATCGCGCTCAATTCGTACGAACCTTCGGGAATCACGATCGTTTTGTCGTCGTAATAGAACTTATTATTTGTAGAATCGACGTTCGGTATAGTGTTGTACGTTTCGAAATTCGTGAGACCTAACTCGTAATCGTCGTCGCTCAGATCTAAAGCGGGAAAATAGCACGCCGTGAGAACGCTACTCTTACCGGTGAACGAAAGGCTCAGCGACATCGCGACCGATTCTCGAGAGAAATCGCAGGCACAACTGACCGCAAATGCTCTGATCGAATGTCTGATACGATCCGCGATTGTACGTTATATTTACGCCGCCTAGATATCTCTCGAGTTCCCTCGGCGGTCGAAGATTGCCGAAACCGTCGAAGTAAATCGCGTCGTTTCCCCTCTTCGCATAGGCGACCCAGTGAGTACCCGAGCCCATCGAGTCGTCGAGATTCACGATGCCGCTCTCGTTACGTCGCGCCTTCGATGGTAATGCGTCACGCATAAACACTCCTCTGAAGAAGGGCACTCGTAGACGACGCGCCGAGCGGTTCAGCTGTTCGTTCGTCGTAATGCCGGAGAGCGGTAACTCGAGCGATTCTAACGTTTCCTTCCATGATTTTTTTTTTCGTTCTTTTCGTCACACCGCTGCCACGTTTGTAAGGCGCTAGATGCAATCCGTGACCCTCCATCGCTCGATTGTGACGTTGCAATTCCTCCAGTTGACGCCGTGCGGTTTTACTGGCGTTTACCGCCTTCGCGACACCCGCCGCGCCACCGATCAAAGAACCGAGCGCGCCTAATATCGGAAAAATGGGTAACAAGCCTCCGCGTTTCACCGTTGGAAGTATCCTCCTCCTCGTTGTCGTCTTCCTCCTCTTCTTTCTCAAACCCATACCTAGCTTTGTTTTTGCTTTCATAGCAGCCCATACGGCGGTCGCGGCGGCTCTCTCACCGAAGGTGGAATCTCCGGCCGTTATACGTTCGCGCGCTTTCTCGGCGAGAGCTCGGTCGGCGTCGTGGCGATCGGCGAGTTTCTTATTTCGCGAATAGGCAATGTCGTGCTCGCGGCACGCCGCATCCAACGGATTTACGCCTCGATCGCCGCGCGCCAATCGCTTCGCGAGATGGGTGCCGGGCCCGCAAAATTGATACCCGGGAATATGTAGTTCGAAGGGAAGCGCGTTTATCGCTGTGTCGAGTAGTCCCGCGCCGCTAAGCATTCGTTACAATTTTTGATAAGAGGCGCAGGACCGTCTATATGCGATTGTTGCCACGGACGATTATAATGCTCCAGACACACGCGACAACGTTGTACCTCGGGGTCCGCTCTCAGATGATCGGGTAGTCTGTTCCACAGTACACGTATCTGTCGAAATCGCGCACGAGAACGAACTTCGGGATAAGTCGCAACTGTTGGGTGGATAGATTGAGAATATCGCGTTTGTCCGTCAATAGGGAAACATACCGATCACTGTGCGCGATCGAATCGCCGTCGAGTATAAGTGGAACGATTATCGGTCGTGACCTCGAAGCGAGCGCGCGTAAATGCGATTCGTTCGACGGTCGCCAGCTATAGGAGTGCTCAATCTCGACCGTAAGGCTCGACGAATCTCGGACGACGCGGTCGGGAGGGCGCGCAGACACGATCCTCTACTACCGAACACGATACGTTGCATCATTTGCGGCCCCTCCAATTGCGGTAAAACGAACGTGTTGATAAGCATGCTCGAAAAGCACGGCGCGCGCTTTGAGAACGTGTACGTCTACTCGAAATCCCTGCAACAACCAAAGTATCGATACCTGGCGGAACTGCTCGAGTCGATGGACGAGATCGGCTATCGCGCGTTCTCAAACAATAGCGACGTCATGCCACCGAGCGAGGCGCTTCCCGATTCGATATTCGTGTTCGACGACGTGGCCTGTGACAAGCAGAACGCGATCAGGGAATATTTCGCCATGGGTCGACACTCGAACATCGATTGTTTCTTTGTCAGATATACGCTAAAATTCCAAAACACCTGATACGCGACAACGCGAATCTCTTGATTCTGTTTAAGCAGGATGGCACTAACCTAAAGCACGTTTACAACGAGCACGTGAACACGGATATGTCGTATGAGAAGTTTTACGCCTTGTGTCGCGCGTTTTGGAAACGCAAATATGGTTTCGTAGTCATCGATAAAGACAGCGCGTTAAGGAATGGTAGATACAGACGAGGATTTAACGATTTCGCCGTGGTGTAAACCGATCAGTTGTGCTACGAGGATGGACGTTGACGCTGCTGCGAGTATGAACGTTGACGCTGCGGCTGGTACGGACGTCGCTCGGCAGGAAACGGCGCGAGATCGCGAAAACTCAGAACTCTATACGTAAAAAGTACAGAGAATTAAAGACCGGTGAGATAGAAGAGGAGATCGCGCTGGAGAGGCGACTCAAGCCGATCGTTCAGCCGTTGAAACGAATCGCCGAGAACACCGCGCGACGAGTCGACCGAGGAATCGACCCGATCGCGTTCGTCGGCGCTAAGAGGAAACGCGAGACCGATGACGACGACGAGCCACCGTCTAGATCGACGAAGAAGACGTCTCGACGAGATCGCCCTTGATCGCGACGGTGAATCCCGCGACTAGAAACG